>OZ024786.1:2853368-3035868 GCA_964017065.1 Haliclona indistincta | reverse complement strand
CATGTACACATACACACATGCGCGCACGCATACACAAAACACTCACTCACTCAGCCACATGTCCACACACATGCATGCACAAACACATGCATACACACACGCGCGCAACACTCACACACACACACACACACACACACACACACACACACACACACACACACACACACACACACACACACACACACACACACACACACACACACACACACACACACACACGTCCACACAAGCTCACCTACACAGGGCACCTTGTCTAAGTGTGCAGTTGGTGCTACAGCATGGATCCACAGCTCTGCACAAAGCATCATTCTCAGTGTTACCACAGTCACACTCTTCTCCTTCCTCACGTAGACCATTACCACAGATAGACGGTGATGCTGAGATGAAGGATACATAGTCAACAAACCAAAATATTTAAAAGACGGTCAAACAGAAATTACAGGTTGTGCTTAGGACAAATTTCCGCCATTTTGCTTTCAGAGTAGCTTTTATTTTAACCCTTTATGCCCTAATGACGTGATTTGGCATTATACATACTTCAGACACCATAACTTAATCAAAAAGTGCTAAAATATTCCGAAATTAAGCTAAATTGAAGAATACAAAAAACCGTACAAAACCTAGTGGTTTTTGGGTCGGTCCTTCACAAAACGTTATGGCGCAGGCATTTCTATGGCTTCAGTGCAAATTGCACCACGTTTTAGGAAAACAAATGGCCGTCAAGAAAATTAGAACATTTTACGGCTTCAGGACACTCGGAAAACACATTTTCCACGATCTGGGCTACATTTTGCTCTCACCAAAACCACTGCTATTTGTATTTACTTTTCAGTAGTCAGCCCCAAAGTACTGACTTTGAGCAAATTTGACGAGGTCGCTGCACTTTATTGGCTCAACTTCCGAAGTGGGAGGAGCATATTGATCGACTTGTGTGTAAGCAATTGCATTGCAGCTACTCACTGGCGAAAAAGGATGCATGAGTTATTCGCGAGAGAATTGGTCAGCATTTACGAGGTTAAAATTCCAGCAAGATAATTTAGTAATTAAAGGGTTAAGAAGCTTCTATTGTGATTAATTTTGTCCCTTCCTTCATTGGGTGTAGTTTAACATTTTTGAGTTGAAAAAGAATGGGTTGGAATTGATAAAGTCTACACACAACTTACTATGCACACTGTACTAAAAAACTATCACCTTATAGAATAGAGACACAGACTTTATAATAGTAAGTGCACATGAAAATAAGGTACACCAATTCATCCAATTTTCAGCTACTAGGAAACAATACGAAACCACGCTCGATCAACAGACACCTCTAGAGAGAGCTGATTACAAGAAAAAAAACAAGTTCTGAAACTCTATAGCAGACACTCGCTCAAAGAAGGAACTACATTGTACTGTACTAAGGTACCACGAGTTTCAACAGTGCAGCAACGGCTTCCATTCAAAGGAAGTATAGTCTCACGCTTAAGCATGTGAATGTCTAAATTGAGGTTGACTCAAATGAACAGCTATAGCTAACACAGTTGGTCTCACTAATCTGGACACCATTGAGACAGTAAAACTTGTCGTGATTAAAAGTAGAGTGCATCCACATTTTATAATTCCGGTCTACATAGTAAGGTCTATAAATAGTAGTTATATACCGACTGTGAGGTATATAACTAATTTAAACCATAGTGCGCTGCTTGCCTAACGTCTACCTGGCTACCTTGCGTCGCAGGAAGACCGCAGGGCAGCCCGAGCGCCGTTTGTTTGTGGATTCTAGAACGCGGCGACCATCTTGAAACGCGTGCGGGCTGTACACGATTTATAGCCCTCATTAACGGTCGTTACATCAAAGAGAATTATTCATACTATGGTTTAAGGTATAATAAGGTATATGAAGCTCATTTCTCATGTAGCTATTTGAACTCCACTGACCTTCAAAGCAGTCACTCTTGGTCCTCAGCACAGCTAGTACACTGCGTCTACTGCACGGTGAGAACATCCTGTTGTTGGTCTGGCTGCCGTCAGTAGCTCGTGGGTACATTATATAATTACCACTAGAACCACCAGGAGTGCACTCAACATCAAAATTTTCAGGATCATGCTATTGTGAAAAAAAACGGTATAACTGTAATTATGTCACCATTTTCAAAATTTTCAACAATGATAATTTTTTCTTAAATTTTTTTAATACTTCAATCTCAAATCATCAATTTTACCTCAACAGTGGTCAAATTTATATCTTAAATTTTTTAACAATGATAATTATTTTTCAATAATTCAATCTCAGATCCCCATCCTTCATAACTAAAAAAACTGACAAATTGCACGATGTATTCAAAAGCATTTTCGTCTTACAGTTGTTCAACCTCTATGCCTTTCAAAATTCTTGTAATTACACTGCAGGCAAAATTTTCACCAAATCATTAAGCTTGTGTGTACATGATTTTCAAACGGATATACAGTGGAACCTCTCTAAGGCGGACACTATTGGGACCAATAAAAATTGTCTATTATAGAGAGGGTGTCCTCTGGTCAGGGGTTTATTATACATTATGTGGGTCATATTTGGGAATCAGTAAGTGTCCATTATAGAGAGGGTGTCCTCTGGTCAGGGGTTATTATACATTATGTGGGTTATATTTGGGATTCAGTAAGTGTCCATTATAGAGGGATGAGGGTGTCCTCTAAGAGGGGTTCCACTGTACTTGAATTTTAAGAATTAAAGAGATTATACAATAATTAGTCTCAAATGCTAGAAATCTATCTTTCTAATAAAATTTATTATTTATTCTCATTTTTATTGCCTACCGGTGAACCAAAATTGTGTCCAAACTCGTGAGTGATGGTAATGATAGATACAGATCGTGGTTGACGCTGACCAAAATTCAGCAGAGTCACCACAGCAGTGTTCAACCATCTATCACCGACAGACAGACCCACTCGTCCCTGACAAATTCCTCCTACTTGCCCACCAGCGGGTTGCGCTACCCACGCCAGTCCGAGTACGCCGTTAGCAAAGTCTCTATATGTCAGTAACAGCGCCAGACAGAACCTTGAGTGGTCCTGCTGTGACCATAAATCCAAGAGACTATTCACAGTAATAGAGTTGCCCCCGTAAAGAGAAGGATTAGCTTGAGTTAAAATGGTTGGATCGACCAGTTGGGGCGTAACATTGTCCGGTCCTCCACTGCTGTCGAAATCTGTCCCTCGATAAATCTGCTGAACTGAAGTGAACATTACTAGGATTTCTGACATAGCCGCTTGGACATCTCCGTTGAAAATACCCAGAAAGCGCTCGTCAGCGACGATACGAATTTGACAGAACTGTCGTCCGTCGATCGTGGACGCTCGCTTTGTACGCTTCAGCATACCAGATAGTGTGTTCTCTTTGCTGTGTTTATGGGTTGTCTGTGGTGCAGGCTTCGCTGAGCGCAAGAGTTCCTTCATTTTCGCGAGATAGTCTTGTTTTATAGCACAGGAAGAGCCGGTCTGGTTAGGATGGACGAACACCACGTCACTATCCGAGTAGATGACAGAATGGAAGTCTGTTGAGTGGTTGAAGAATTTGTGGGCGTGTTCAATGTGATATGTACGATGATTGCTAAGGGCAATGACGCCATCAAATACTCCATGGACAAGGTGACCATGGACACGAGATGAAGGATCACCTGTGAAAAAGAGAATGCGTTGACACAACTGCTAAAATTAGGCAAGATCGGAGAGAGAGAGAGAGAGAGAGAGAGAGAGAGAGAGAGAGAACAAGAGAGAGAGAGAGAACAAGAGAGAGAGAGAGAGAACAAGAGAGAGAGCAAGAGAGAGAGAGCGAGAGAGAGAGAACAAGAGAGAGAACAAGAGAGAGAACAAGAGAGAGAACAAGAGAGAGAACAAGAGAGAGAGAGAGAACAAGAGAGAGAGAGAGAACAAGAGAGAGAGAGAGAACAAGAGAGAGAGAGAGAGCGATAGAGAGAGCTACTTTGTACTTTGTACTTTGCTAATTATTTTAGATTCACTATAATTATACTAAAATTATCATGTACTTTAGAAGCAAATTGAGATGAATATTAGTCACAAGCACATTGTAGCACATAGGTTTCAGCGGCAATCTAAACCTGGTTACAATGTGACGTACAAATAGGACTAGCTGTGTTGCACTGATGCAACATAGCGCAAGTCACCATGTCAAATTGTCTTTAAACTCCGTAAACACCTCAAACCTTACATGTATGCTATTACTTCACCTTCTTGTCGTCCTTGATAGAATGTTCTATGATCATAGCTAGCCGGCGCTAAGCTACCATCTTTCTGTTGAACGAGGAACCGCGACCCAGGAGCCAACACACCACTAGCCGGCCATAACACAAGATTAAACTGCCTGCATGAACGAGAAGAGAAATTAAAGTAACTGGGGTAATCAAACTAATGATTTATCAGCAGATTACTACTGATGAAATAATGATCAATCGTCAACTAGCTACAACGACAGTTCTGAGCAAAATTTGCTCATAATGCTGTCACAATGTATGTTTAAGGTCACAGGTATTCTTGGATACATATTTACTATGATGGTTTGAATGGTTTGAATAAAATGAATGGTTCACTGTGTGATTCAGTGATCTAGAATGCGTGAGTTGTTGAACATGATCCAATATTATCAGGCAATGATATGTAGGGATGACCTCAAAAAATATGGCGGCTACTCATGTGTGAAAATGAGTTTTTGCACATATCCCTATTTTCTACATACTATAGAATCTCACTAATCTAGTTTTCTCCACCATATTCACTGCATTCCATTCCAGCTACTGTACAGCAGTATGAGTAGTTTAGTGCAAATGATGGTTACCACAGAGCTGGCTAATACAGTTAGTAAGCTTCGTGCTCTATTTGCTTATCAACACTCTCTCACGCAATAATTCAAACACACTTGTGAAGTTAAAAGTGGTTATAGTGAGTCCAATACCTACAGCACAGTAAGAATAGATTGTAGTATAACAGACTAGGATGGAACTGTATGTCAAAATTGTATCATTGCTATCATGGGCGATAAATGCACTCCGTGACAGACAGATACAAAGTTTCCACACATGGATAACGTCGTCACGATCATTGTGGAGCTCACTCAGGCTCACGGTACAATAGCCTCTATATATAACTCACTCGGCAACACAGAGATCAAGCCTAGCGGTAGAATCACCAATACTTTAGACGTCTACTAATGATTGTACAGTTTCAGGACTATAATATTACTGTAGCTCAATTTTGCTTTCCTATTTTCATTCAATACAGCGGTTTATTACTCCTTGCATTAGCCAAAGCGTCATCCGTGCCATATTTGAAAGGTTTATTACATTGCGTGATTTAGATTGAACACGGTTTGCGCTCTACGGTTGACGCTTTTAGATTGCAAGAAGTAGTGAAACAGCTGTATGTAACTCTCACTCACTCATCAACCAGGACTGGCAGCTTGATTCATCAAGACATAGACAAAAGCTTTGTTGACACAAGACACTCAGTTAGTATACCAAAATAGCCTGTGTATACATACATTAGTATCCTGGTATAACCCATTGTGTATACAATAGTATTATACAGGTGTCATAACTAATGACTGATGTCATTATGATGTAACACTCATTCAAACAGTGTTGAGCTACACAAAGCATCCTGTCAGTACAGGATGAATCAATGAGAGGCAAGACAGGATGAATCAGTGAGAGGCAAGACAGGATGAATCACAGGATACAACTAGAGCCTAGACAGTATTAGGCAAGATATCCAGGATCCTGTGATTAGACCCTAGGCAGGATTCTGTGATTTAGAGTCAAGACAGTATTAGGCAAGACATCCAGATTAGACCCTAGGCAGGATTCTATGATTTAGAGTCAAGACAGTATTAGGCAAGACATCCAGATTAGACCCTAGGCAGGATTCTATGATTTCGAGCCTAGACAGCAATAGGCAAGACCTCCAGGATCCTGTGATTAGAGCGAAGACCTCCAATATTAGACAAGACCTCCAATATTTAGAGCCAAGACAGTATTAGGCAACAGGATGTATAGACACAGCTGTATTGTTGGTTCCAGGATAATCCCATTTTTCATATGGAAATGCTATGCAATGCTTCATTGATTATAGGACTATCACCGTTACACTATCACCTCTACACATTATGGTATTTTACTACACAGGGTCATACTACAGCTGGTCTATAATACAGTCAGTACATGCACAGATGGATGTGTAGTACAGTGGTGATAGTGAGTGTGCAAGTAAATTTAAACACTCGTGTGCCTGTGTGTGCGTGATAAGTGTGTGTGAGAGGGAAGGAGGGAGGGAAGGAGGGAAGGGAGGGAGGGAAGGAGGGAAGGAGGGAAGGAGGGAAGGAGGGAAGGAGGGAAGGGAGGGAGAGGGAGGGAGGGAAGGGAGGGAGAGGGAGGGAGGAAGGGAGGGAGGGAAGGAGGGAGGAAGGAAGGGAGGAAAGGAGAGAGGGAAGAAGGGAGAGAGTATGTGTGTGCGTGTGCATAAGTGTGTGTGAGAGGGAAGGAGGAAGGAAAGGAGGGAGGGAGAGTGAGAGAGGAAGGGTGGGAGGGAAGAAGAGAGGAAAGGAGAGAGGGAAGAAGGGAGAGAGTATGTATTTGTCACAAGCAAACGTTCCTATTTGGAAGTGCTAAGCAATGAAAATTCTATGTTGCATGTATCATAGCGCCATTCAAAGTCGCTCTTGATACACAGTTAGCTCTTCATATACCAAGAGCTCTTCATGGCAAGATACAGTAAGCAAAATTATGGATCAATAATCACTTACTACTGTTGTGCCTATGTAAATAAACATGAGTGCATTACGAAAGCGGTACACTAGGAAATGCTTCAAGTCGAGACAGTGACAGATTATAAACAGCGTAAGTTAGGTCTGTTTAGCAAAGCTAACACAATGTCATATACACATACAATATAGGATGCTAGCAGTTATGCTAGTAAGATAACATTTCAAAACAAGAGATATGAGCAAACAGGATATGACAAGGATAAAAGTATTGAGCAATGTTTAGGCAAAGATGAAATCAGCATGCTTTTGAGTGTGCTTGTGTCAGCAGCAGTGTGACCAAGACCACCACAGGTACAGTCAACAGCTGCAGCAGAGCTAGCAGCACTCCTATATGAGGTCCTAGCCTGGGTTTAATCTGTTGCACACACACAGATGTTCTTACTGTATGTGGGACAGCTAAACATGGGTAAACATTTGCAGGTGTCCTGGTTCTCCCAATGTCCCTCTGTGGGGTACTTGCGTTACTAGACGTACATTAAAGTTCCAAGATAGCTGTATGCTATGCACAGCTCTGAGGCAACTAGACATAGTTTTGTGCACAGGTGCCCTGGCTCTATACCAGCTAAAGGCATACACAGTGTAGTTCTCGGTGGGTGACTAAGCATTACTTCCGCCATCTATGCCTAGCTTCTGCTAAGACAAGTTTGTGATGACTCCAGGCGAGGCAGTTATAAATACATTTAGGTATTTACAATAAAGCACTTGTACATGTATATTAGCAAGTCATATCAATACATTCAAATAGCAGATGTTATGGAAGATATTAATCAAGACACATCGTGATTGCATTTTCACTCATGGTGTAAATGGCACACAGAGAATGTAACACCAGAAACAAACTTACTATACTCACTATAATCAGGAGCGTATAAGGGGAAGGAGCGTTCAACTGCCGTATTCGCTATAGTAATATCGAAATCTAAACTCCACCGCTGTGCGCTGTGAACTTGGGCCTTTCTTTGCATGTTGTGGCTCGCTATTTCCTACCAATAAATTCATCCACGCTTCGTCCTGCCTGTTTCCAGCTAAAACAAGCAAGCGTTCAGCCAAAACCATGATAGCCGTCTTAAGGAAGGCTTTTGCAGAGCAAGCGGCGGACTCGCTATCTACAGTTGAATGCTCCTTCCCCATATACGCTCCTGCTGCAATTCATATTTACTCCAGACACGTAACCAACTAACCATGACAAGAATAATGTATTCGTAATAACTATGATCTACTGTACTATACATATAATATACATCTACTACACATAATACAATCTACCTAGTAGATATGCATCATAAAATCATTCACTATTACAACTGAACTATAAAAGGGTTTATCTACCTACACGCTAGATAACTAAAGAGTACTGACTATGCCCCCACTGCAGCTGTGGGCAGCCCCACCTGAACCTCTAGTGGTCAGTGAGACACAGCCAGTACAAGCAAGCAGACCCGTACATGTGAATCTGCTCCTAGAAACTTTAGACAGCTAATCTCCAGCAGATTAGCTGCAAATGAAATTCCAATCCTCTCAATGAGGAGGCTGTACATTATTGCCTTGCTAGTAATCTTGTTATAAGCTCTTCTCGCTTTCATCTTTTCAAGCACAACGTGCCAACAATCCCTATCTGGTTACCACATCCTCTCCCATGCTAATACAGCATACAATGAGCACCATTGACAAACACACAATGTTCAATAGCTACAATGCTGTCGTGTTCAAAGTATGAAGTATGCTATTAGCAAACCGACAGAGCTAAGCCAGGATGCATATACACAAAACACACGTGATACAACTCCTGGAACCGCTGGCTAGGAGCTCACAGGAGTATATTAATTGTGCCTCACAATGCAAGGTATGGGCTTATAGGAGACTGATTGTGCCTCCCATTGGAACCAGTAACAAACTGTATGAGTATGAGTCTCTGTGTTCAATGACACACACGCTAGCAAGACATCATATGGAGACACATAAAAATGAGGAATAGTATGAAATTTAGTAAGACATAACCAACAATGATACAATTACAGTTATACACAACAGTAACAAACTTGACAAGAGCACAGACAGACAGTGAGGGAGGAAGGGAAGGAGGGAGAGAGAGAGGGAGAGAGGGAGAGAGGGAGAGAGAGAGAGAGAGAGAGAGCAGAGAGACTGACAGTAAGTCAATTATCACAATTTTCACTGTGTATGCATAACACTGAAAACCAAATTAATTGACTTAACTTTTGAATAGGTGTTTAAAGTCAATACAATAACTATCAGTTACACATCATGGTTCACTTAATCAAAATGTTAGCTTCCCATTACAAACACTTGTAAGCGGACATGTTGGAAGTTGTGTGCAGCAAAAGTTGACCTAGAGATGTACATTTCGAGTAGTTTTACTGAGAAAGTTTGTCTACGTACATGATTTCAAAAAATAAGAGAAACAAGAGTTTAAGCACTGTCAATCCTGCTCAAAAGCCGTAACTACCATGCTGCACAAGGTTATATCACACTATTATACTATTTCATCCTTAGAGACACTTTACCATAGCTATTGTGACATGGCTGTATCATAATAAATGGGTGATGTATGGTACACAAGATGTGCTAGAATGCTGCTAATTAATGCTAAATATTCCATCATAAAAACATATGTACAATTTCACTGCTCACGTAGAACAAACAAACTTCAGAGATAACGAGTGAGTGAGCGAGTGAGTGAGTGAGAGAATGAGTGAGTGAGTGAGTGAGTGAGTGAGTGAGTGAGTGAAGGAGCGAGCGAGTGAAAGAATGAGTGAGTGAGTGAGTGAGTGAGTGAGTGAGTGAGCGAGCGAGTGAGTGAGTAAAAGAATGAGTGAGTGAGTGAGTGAGTGAGTGAGTGAGTGAAGGAGCAAGCGAGTGAAAGAACGAGTGAGTGAGTGAGTGAGTGAGTGAGCGAGTGAGCGAGTGAGTGAGTGAAAAAATGAGTGAGTGAGTGAGTGAGTGAATGAGTGAGTGAGTGGGTTAGTGAATAAATGAGCGAACGAGTAAGTGAGCGAGTGAATGAGTAATTGAGTGAGCGAGTGATTGAGTGAACAAGTGAGTGAGTGTGTACAAGAGAGGCTTCACAGAGAAATAGAAACAGATTTGGTACTGAGAGATAAGATTTATCTTAACATTGAGTACCTTCCCATTGCTTCAAATGATAATCTCACTCTAGTAGATGCCGATCGCACGACTCGACTATGCTGGTCTCTAACACCAGTAGTGCTGTAGTCCAGGGGCTCATAATGTAATATTCTGTCAGTGAGTGGGGTCTCTGTGGTGGGTAGAGAAACAGAGAAAATGTGTGAAGCCCCGTGCATGATCAGTAACGATTCACGAGAGAGAGAGAGAG
This sequence comes from Haliclona indistincta, assembly GCA_964017065.1. Classification (NCBI taxonomy): domain Eukaryota; kingdom Metazoa; phylum Porifera; class Demospongiae; order Haplosclerida; family Chalinidae; genus Haliclona; species Haliclona indistincta. Next base: position 3,025,702 of record OZ024786.1, on the reverse strand, counting down.
AGAGAGAGAGAGAGAGAGAGAGAGAGAGAGAGAGAGTCGCGGACAGACAGATGGAGGGATAGAAAGTGCTCGATCACTTCCACTGCACAGCGATCATGCATACATGCATCGTGTGACTTACTTGCTGAAGCCGAGCTCAGTAGCCCTACATACAGCCAGCAGACTAGCAAACACAGCATGTCTCTTCTTCTCCATCTCTCCTTGACTACAGAGCCGGCCATCGAGTACGTCCTAGCCAGCTAGCTAGATACCCCCACACGTCGCGACAAGAGATAAGGTGATCCAACTTGTTCATGAATAATTCATTAGTTCGTCAAGCTATTTGTTTTAGCGCGCACCATACCAATGACGTCATCAGTCCTTTTAAGTGCAGTTATTATGTGTAAACACTGCTCACATGATGTGCATGCGAATACCCATCCGTAATGATGCCTGCAGATCAGCCATTGTGACAATCAGGTGATACTATAATTATGTAAATAATTATTACATGCTGAAGAAACAAAATGTATAGCTGCAAGTTGACTAGTACTATTGTGTGACAAAAAAATCTACTACGCTAGCAACAGTTTTTAGTCATTTTTGTGTAAGTTTATTGTAGTAGCTACTACACTGATCATGCTGGTGTATTAAAAATATGTGGGATCATCAGAATCAATATTTGCAGTGATGTCCAGTAAATCGAGGTCGCCGGTCATTTCTGACATTATGCCGCTCAGCTGAGACTGTAGCTGAGAGAATGTTGGTCTCTCATTTGGATTACTGATCCAGCACTGTAGCATTGCTGTCTGATTTCTGCATGACACAATGAATAATTAGAGCATAGATTCTGGACAAAGCTAATTGGCAACAATGTACCTATTGTGCAGCCTGCATGCATTGATATTTATTACAATAATAGTATTTATTACAATAATAGCTAAACCCTACACTGCATTCTATGAGTTTAAAACGTATTATTTTTAGAATCTCACATTTCAGCGGTGCAGGCAGCATTGTCAGGTGGCTTCATTCTCTCACCATCTTTCAACAGTGTAGCAATACTCAGTAGTGACACGCCTCCAAATGGTATCTTACCAACACTGAACACTTCCCAACATGTCACTCCAAATGCCCACTATAAGAATACAACCACAGCTTTTAAACTGATCAGGATAATAATTATAATCGGGGAAAATTTATGCACATAGCACCAATCAATCATTATTCCAGCTCACAACATCAGATTTTTCAGTGAACACTCCATACTCTATGCATTCAATAGCCAACCACTTGATAGGCAATTTAACTCCTTCGTTGTTCTCTTGTCTGAAGTACAGCTTCTCGTATATGCTCTTCGATAGTCCAAAATCAGCCACTTTGACTGCACCATTGCCATCAATCCTAGAGACAAATAAGTCCACCATGAAATCACATGCATTCATGTACAGTGGAACCCCTCTTAGAGGACACCCTTCATCTCTCTATAATGGACACTTACTGAATACCAAACATAATTCACATAATGTATAGTTAACCCTATCCAGGGGACACCCTCTCTATAATGGACAATCTTTGTTGGTCCCATGCAATGGTGTCCAACTTAGTTATGGAAACAATCTGTATGATTATGCCTCATGGATGTGGCATGCAATCTCAAAAATTAACACTCACATGCAGTTCCTTGCTGCTAAATCTCTGTGTACAATATGTTGACTGGCAAGATATTCCATACCCCTTGAAATTTGCAGGCAAATACTAGTCAATCTAGCTCGAACTGAAGAGATCTGCATGTGGAATATTAAGGGTAATTGATTGCATGTAACCAACACATTAATTTTGGAAACTCAGCACACTAAGTCTTGTCGATAGTTAACTATAAGCTAAGCATAATACCTTGCTTTCTTCGTTATCCTTCGTTACTAGTAAATTATCTTTGTGCTGACGCAAGTACGAGAGGAGATCACCATTAGCCATATAAGGAAGCACAATGTAAGGGGCAGGGCCGGCATCAAGACACACCCCTAACAGATTAACAATGTTAGGATGATGCATCTCTTTCATTTGGAGACTTTCACTGATCAAATCTTGAAGTTCATCATCGTAGAAGGAGCCTAGACAAAACAGAATGACAAACACTTTATAATCAGTTATAAGTACCATTCAGTGTCTTAACAGCAACAGTCACTTCTTCACAATCATCTGCTCGAGACTGGGTGAAAAGAGCTTTGTAGACAACTCCAAATTCACCTTTGCACATGAACATAACGACACATTCATGCATTCCAATATTTGCTCACCACTTCCTATTTTATAAAGAAGTTGTATCTGTTGACTGAGCACTAGCACAGGAGACAGCATTGGAAGAGTTTCTGGTACAATCTTTGGTGCTTTCTTTTCAACACCTAAGCACATGTACAGGTGTATAATCTTGTTGAACTGTACAAACTACCTTTTCCAATATAGTTGTTAAAAGATTCATCATTTTTATTGAGAAGTGACTGCTTTTGAATGTTTCTATGACAAATAAATGCTTTGTTATCTTCTCATGTCACATGCTCACTCACATTTCACTATTTGAATTCCGATATCTTACAGCACAGACTAGGCCAATACTGAACGAAAGAAAGATCACAGCTGTGAGTATCACAATAGCCACTGAAACCGCTCCATATGTCACTAGAGGTGATACATGTTCAGCATTAGTAGGAGACAACACTGATATAGCTTTAAAACCAGCAGTGATGGTGGATGAAAACAGTGTTACAGCAGTGCTAGAGGCAGTTGTAACTACTGAAGAGAAAATGAGTGAAGTGCAAAAGTTTGTGACAGAACAAACTTGATGTAGTCGCACTGGATGTGGTCATAATGGTAGTAGACATTTGATCTATTCCTGGACTGATTGATGTGAATATATTCACTGGAGTGGTACTCACGGGAGACTGAACACATTGACAGTGACGACTTCTTTCTCTGTAAAAAAGTACAAGTACACATTTAAGCGGCACACACATGATTGGTGCTGTATACTATAAGCTGGTATAGAGAGATTGTAGACTATAAAATTGATTGGTACTTGCCTACAAATCTCAAAAGGAGCAATTTTGCAGTTTTTTGGATTGCAACACAATTGCATTGTCTGTGGACAACTATTGCCTGCTCTGCAATCGCATTCTTCTCCTCTTTCGATAACCCCGTTGCCGCAGACAGGACTGCCTGTATTTGAAAATAGCACAAAAAATTATGATATCAGGTATAACTCACTTTTGAAGCAATCCTGACGTCTGTTCAGTAACTGACTCATATGCATGGTGCTGCACTCAGAAAATTTTTGCTTGTTACTTCCCATATATGACGTGATCGATGAAGCCATTATAAAATTTCCATTAGGATATCTAGGATAGCATAGCCTTGAGTCTGATGGATCATGCTGTGGAAATAAATTATGACAAAAATTATTACAAGTAAAAATATTAATAGCTATGCTCACAGGAGCTCCAAAATTATGACCAAACACATGAGCAATTATCAACGCTCCTATATATGTTGATTGTCTTCTACCTCGAAGATTTAATGTCACAACGTTAGTATTGAATCTTCTGCAAATTCCATAACTTGTTCCAGGCCTACCGAAATAATACTGAGCTATATAGCCGTTAAAATCTCTGTAAGTCAGTAGAAGTGCATTGCAAAATCTGCTGTTTTCAGGCTGGCTTGAAAATAGCCTCATCAGTGATGTTCTACTGATACCACTACTACCGTATCTCCTTGGATCTGGAGTAGTCAGAATGGTAGTTTCAAGCAGTGAGACAGTTATGTTGTCAGCTTCTCCATCATCATCAAAGTCAGCGTTTCGAAATATTCGCTGAACTACTGAAAACATGTATAAAATATCAGACAAAGCTTTTTGAACACTCCCTCCACTGAAGTATCTCAGAAAACGATAATCTGCAACTAATCTTGTATAGCAGAACTTGTTCTTAGGAATTGGCAGCATTCTTCGTTTTGTCAACTGATGCTCGACTTGAGGCATGATTTGATCAGCGAGATCATAAACCGATTGATTGATCAAATCATGTTGATTGATTATGCTTTGATCAGAGTAGATAACAGAATGGAATTCTGTTGTGCGATTGAAGTATTTATGAGCATTCTCGATAAGATAAGTCTCATGTCTGCTAAATATCACTCCATCAAATACTCCATTGAGTATGTGTCCGTGAACATGAGAAAATTTATCTCCTGTTTTATGCAAGATGTCAGTAGCAGTGTATGTACAAAAATACGGTACCTTCAAGTTGTCCTTGATACAAAGTTCCATGATCTGCATAGTCAAGTGGTTCTAAGCTACCATCGCTCTGTTGAACAAGAAACTGTGACCCTGGAGCTAGTATACCACTGGCTGGCCATAACGTAAGATTAAACTGTCTGCAATAAATGGAATTGAGTATGTAGGACTATAATTTATACATGTAAGTCATAGCTATACCTGTTCATAGCAGTAAATGACAGATAAATAAATTGTTTTGTTAGTGAAGAACTAGTAGACTGACTGTATTGCTCACACTGCTTCACAATATCAGTGGAATTGTATGAGAGCACTTCATAATGTGTGATTTCATCAGATAAAGGCACTTCTGGAATACATAGCAGCATAAACTGTCATGCAGTATGTTATAGTATTCACTTACTGTCATAGTTAGTCGTAAAACTCAGGCAATTTATCACTCGCAAACAGGTTAGCAGAAGAATCACATAAGCATGCTCCATCATTGAACTGACTAGTCTTGTTAGCTCGATAACCAAATAGGAATTTTACAGATGTGCATCAGTTCTCATGCCTGTACAAACTTTCAATTTGAATAGGAATTTACACAAACAAGGCCTCACATCAATAAAATTGTGATCCTTGCATGCATAGCTGGCGTAAATAATATTTTAAATTTTAATCAAAGTAACAAAATATTTATTATCATAATTTATAATCAACAATCATTGCATAGTGTTACATAAGTATGCAAGCTGAGAAATACACACAGTAGGAAATGCTTCCAGTGACACAGCATTACAGCAACAAGTTGGTATACATTGATGGTGATTGTGAGCTAATGCATCATACTAACAGCTTTATCATAGCTTTGGTAGATATTTCATTCATTTGATAAATAAACAGGAAATGATGTGTTGCTTATATATCAGTATTATAGCTAATTTATGCTGCAGACCAGGGCAAGAGAGTCTCACAGGATAAATGTCACTGTTTGGCTAGTACTGTACGGTGCAGTGACAGGCACTTACATTGTATAGCTACGGTCACAGTGTGTTGTCTCAATCAAGCTAGATTGAGATGATTTTAACCTATTTTTTATAACTAGTAAGTAGTGTTCCCAAAGTACGGTTTATAATCAGCAATCTTCAAAGTATGGAGGTAAAACGATGTGTAAAATTAAGTGTATGTTCCAGCAAGCACACGTAACTAATTGCTACTATACACAAACATGTATGTGCATACAGAACGATTTTCAGTTCCTTAGTCCTATCTAGAGTATGTCATGATACTGACTTGAGATTACTACACATTGTGTCAACAAAGCTGCTACTTAAATGTAAGTATGTTGTTCCTCCTCAACATCTGAGGCAATATCTAATAGCTCGAGGTAGCCAGTCATTGCTGATAAAATGATCCCCAGTTGACACTGTAACTGAGAGAATGTTGGTCTGTCATCAGGGTTGCTGAGCCAGCACTGCTGCATCACTATTTGGTTTCTGTATTATCAAAATGGAATGTAGTTAACACATGACTTGTACACAGTACAAGCCTTAATTTTTTAATTATTCAGTCAAAATCAAAGCATGACAGCCAATTTTATCATTACACTGTTGATACGAGTCATGTCACTAGCCATAAAATTAATAATTAATCCGTGATCAGAAAATAGCTCAGAAATTTTTTTGCGTATTACCTTAATTCTATACAAATTCTAAATTTGATGGAATGAATATATCTCACATTTCAGTGGTGCAGGCAGCATTTTCAGGTGGCTTCATTCTCTCGCCATCTTTCAACAGTGTAGCTATACTCAGTGGTGACACGCCTCCATATGGTATCTTACCAACACTGAACACTTCCCAACATGTCACTCCAAATGCCCACTATACAAGTAACAAATAAGAACACCTTAACGTACTGTTGCTTACAAATATGAACAGCTTATTATAGCAGCTAATTGTATAAACAAACTGTTTAGTGTACACGAGGTGTGCTCAATAAAAACAATAATATGCATAGCTACTGGCTACTACATATTTTGTATTTTGGCGAAAGTACTAATAAAAAAATTATACACAATAATGACCGATTCTATCTAAGCAAATGCTATATAAAAAATATGATCTAAGTTAGTGTAAATTTAAGAAGTGTATTGAAGTACAAATTTTTAGAAGCTTACCACATCAGATTTTTCTGAGAAGACTCCATATTCCATGCATTCAATAGCCAACCACTTGATGGGCAGTTTGATTCCTTCATTTTTGTCCTGTCTAAAGTACATTTTCTCATACATGCTCTTTGATAATCCAAAATCAGCCACTTTGATTACACCTTTACCATCAATCCTTGAGATAAAAAAGTTTGTATACTGTTATCAGATTGATCATTTAAACTTTCAACATCAAAAACTACAGTTTCTTACATGTGTAATAATAATTATAATTTTTATCAATACTTACATGCAGTTTCTTGCTGCCAGGTCTCTGTGCACAATGTTTTGACAGGCAAGGTATTCCATTCCTCTTGATATTTGCAAGCACATGTTAGTTAATCTGGCCCGGACTGAAGAGACCTACACCACACAAGCAAGGTTAAGAAGGTATGTAATTGAAATGAAATTAAGCTTTTCAATACCTTGTTTTCTTCACTATCCTTTGCTACTAGTAAACAATCTTTGTGCTGACGCAAGTATGAGAGGAGATCACCATTAGCCATATAAGGAAGAACAATGTAAGGGGCAGGGCCGGCATCAAGACACACTCCTAATAGATTGACCACATTGGGATGACATAGCTCTTTCATTTTGAGACTTTCACTGATCAAATCTTGAAGTTCATCATCATAAAAAGAGCCTATAATGAAATAATAATTATTATGAGCCATGTTCTTATTGTCCCATGCATGCATGTATCATTTATGGAACACCTTTAAGTGTTTTTACTGCGACAGATTCTTCAGTAAAGCTGTTTTCTTTGGAATGTACAAGAGAAGCCTTATAGACAATGCCAAATTCACCTATTGTGTGTACAAATTGAAATAGCAGATCAACGTGAAGTGCATATACATTCTCGTAACAACTTCACATCACATTAACTCACCGCTTCCTATTTTGTGAAGAATTTGTATCTGTTGGCTGAGCACTAGTACTGGAGACAGCAATGGAAGAGTTTCTGGTACAATTTTTGACATTTTCCTTTCAGCACCTAATCACAAATTGCCTTCAAATCAAATTTCAAATTTGCAGCCTACCTGTGCCATAAAAGTTGTTTGAGAGTTCAAAATTATTGTTACTGCATAGCCTGTGCATTTGATCAGGAATGTCTTTAATAAACAACATACTATGTACATTACATGCATGCAAGTAGTTATCATAATGAAGGTATCTAAATTATTATCTCAAGTCCAAGTGATGCACATACATGCATGCACATACAGTGATGCACATGCATTATTACATTATATGCACACTTACACATTAGACTTTCGACGTCTAAGAGTGCAGACTAGGCAGACACTGAAGATTGCTAAGATGAGTGATAATATAATCATCAGCAATACAACAGCTGCTGATACTGATCCCCATGTTACAAGAGGTGATAAATGTTCAGCATTAGTAGGAGACAACACTGCTGTAACTGAAACACACATATAAATTTGAGAAACAAGTAAAATTATCCAACGCAATACTTGTGAACTAGTTATTACAACTCTAGAGTTGTTTAACATAAACAACTCTAGTTCAGGCTATGCGCACTGAACTAGTTGTACAGTAAAAAATTATTATTAGATGCACTTTTCTCATACTTGTAGCTGGCTTGTCTATTCTGTGTACAAAACAAAAACGACATAACTAGTACAAAGTGCTTGCTTCCTGTGCTGTTTTCTAGTGTTAGACTTGGCAGTGTTCCTTAAGTGTAACCATCAGCAAAAATGTTAAAACAGAGGCTAATCCTACCCGAGTGCATTATCGATGCAAATATACTTCATTGTGCTTGCAATCAACTAAACCTACTTGATGATCTTGATTTTGTGATGGTCACTATTGAAATTTCATCAACATCTCCTGATCCCAATGTGCTGTTTGACTCTTGTAAGATGCACTGGCAATGATGGTTCCTGAGAGCAATTCTCGTATATACATGCTACAAACTCAAACAGGTATATACTTGCCTACAAATTTCATAAGAAGCTAGTTCACAGTTATTATTGCAACACAACTCCATCATTATTGGACAGTCAATGTCGGCTCTACAATCACATTCTTCTCCCTTTTCGATAACTCCATTGCCACAGACAGGATTGCCTACATGTAAACAAATTATACGTAGTCATGACAACAACTTCCATCCTCCTACTTTTGAAGCAATCTTGACGCTTGTTCAGTAACTGATAAACAGGAAAAGTGCTGCATCTAGAAAACCTGAGCTTGTTAGGTCCCATATTAGCCGTAATTAATCCAGCCATTATGAAATTTCCGTCAGGAAGTCCAGGATAACATTCCTCAACATCTGGTTGATCGTGCTGTGTGTATATTCAAAGAGAAAAAAAAACTCCTTCACTGTCTTATATGTACATATACAGTCTAATCTGGACACCATTTAGACCCCTCGAAACGAAAGAGAGAGTTGTCCTGATCTCAGAGGCTGTTAAACATACGATTTGGGATTACATACAATGTCCACATTATAGTGAGCAAGCTTTTTTGAGGAGTGTTCAGAGTTCACCGTGAGCGTAATGGTACTTACCACTGTAACTCCAAAATTATGACCAAATCCATGAGCAATCGTCAAAGCTCCAATGAATGGTATTTGTTTTCTTCCTCGAAGATTTAACGTAACAACAGCAGAATTGAACCTCCGGCAAATTCCGATTTGGGTTCCAGGCTCGCCGTAATTATATCTACCTAAGTAGCCATTGAGGTCTCTATAAGTCAGTAGCAGTGAAACACAAAATCTGCTATTGTCACTCTGATTTGAGAAAAGGTTGAGCAGTGAAAGACTACTGATGTTGTCACTGCCATAGTTATCAGGATCAGGTGTAGTCAGAATGGTAGTTTCAAGCAGTGAGACTGTTATGTTGTCTGGTTCGCCATCATCATCGAAATCAGCATTTCGATATATTTGCTGAACTACTGAAAACATATATAAAATTTCTGAAAGAGCGTTTTGAACGCTTCCTCCGCTGAAATTAGTAAGAAAACGATCATCTGCAACTACTCTAGTGTAGCAGAACTTGTTCTTTGGAATTGGAAGCAATCCTCGTTTCACATGAGTTTTGAATCGAGGCATGATCTTGACAGCGATATCATCAGTGTATTTGTTGATTCGACCATGCTGATCGGTGTGATGTGATTGCTGGTGGATGATGCTTTGATCAGAATAGATCACTGAGTGGAATTCTGTTGTGTAATTGAAGTACTTTTAAGCGTGCTCAATGAGATATGTGCGATGGTTGCTCAGGACTACCACTCCATCAAACACTCCATTGACTATGTGACCGTGAACATGAGAGAACTGATCCCCTGTGTTGGATTGTAAAAATAATGCTGTGACCTAGCTAGCATGCATGAGAACAATATCCAAACCTTCAAGTTTTCCTTGATACAAAGTTCCGTGATCTGCATAGTCGAGTGGTTCTAAGCTGCCATCATTCTTTTGCACAAGAAACTGTGACCCTGGAGCTAGTACACCACTGGCTGGCCATAGCTTAAGATTAAACTGCCTGAAATACACAAAACTTACTGTGAGTTGGCGAAAATAAAATATACGTATGTACCTGCCCATAGCGATGAAAGATAAACTGATAAACATTTTGGATTGCAAAGCCGAATTAGGTGACCTATACTGCTCACACTGCTTCAGAATATCAGTGGAATTGTATGAGAGCACTTCATAATGAGTGATTTCATCGGAAAGAGATCTTTCTGTGGTAGGTAAGACCATGATAGATGGCTGTAGCTAAAGAGCCATTGATCATAATCACTTACTGTCACGAGTTATCATGTAGCCATTGCTACTCAACGTTGCATATAGTAGTAGATTGAAAAGAAATCTAGTTCTCAGCTGATTCATGATCGAACAGAAGCTTTGCCTGTTTAGAAAACTATCAATTTAGCAATGCAATAGCATGCAGCCGACAGAAATTTTTACATCTAGTGTAAAGTACTTAATTCTGTGTTAAAGTACAATTGTCCCATTACATAGGAAGTTTCCATAAAACTGGATGAACTTTGTGTGAATACATGTTGGTTCATGTTGATTAATAAATATAATTATCATAAGCAGAAATTCAAAAATAGTGACTGAAACGCAGCATGCATTTACAAGTAATTTTGTTTAACAAAGTCAGTTTGAGAGCTCGACAATATGCAATAGCTATTGATAGATTAGTCTAGCGCACTATGACACTTTCCCGCAGATGACACTCTCTCTTTTTTGCGGGAGAGGGTCATAGCACGCTGGACTAATGATAGATCAGCCATAGTCTGATGGATGTCAAATAGACTCTTCAACGATAGTAACTTGCCTGTTGATAACACATGCGATATCTTTATGTATAAATCTGGACTAGAAAATGCAAATCTTTGGCAGATCAAACAAAGAACATAGTGACGGAAGTAATTTTAACTGACTTAATGTCGGATTTCCGCTCAAATACGAACGTGCACAAAATTAATGTCCGTGTCACGGATAAGCAGACGTTTCACGATTACAAAACAAGAGCATAGATAACAAGAGGTCGTTGAGCTGAGCGAACTGGGTACAAAACTGGTCGATAGATATGCCTCATACCTTTCCAGTGAGACTAGGTGAGCCGTGTAAAATGCAGCTAGCACTGATGAGCGCATGGACTAAGTAAGCAGTAGTAGCTAGTACATAGTGCATGAAGGCTAGAAGGGGAGGGGCTTGTGAACATATAGACAGAGCGAGTGTCAACCTCAGTCTCCTAGCTGTAACGGTTTCTCCTTTGCCCTATTGTCCTGTGTTACTACAGAAGACCGTCCTACTCTTGTGGAGTTGCAGTATTTTCAATACACAAGCGACAGTGGAGCAGTAGAGAGTGTGTTTATAATGGATGCCATTGCTCCAAGGTGGAAGCAACTAGGTATAGCTCTGGGATTCAGTGGTCCTCAGCTTGATAGCATTGAGAGGAGTAAGCATTACATTGTCGAGGACTGTTGTCTAGAGCTGTTGAAGCAATGGCTACAAGGACGTGTTGTAGAAAAACCACTAACATGGCGTACTCTACTGGTAGCCATGGTGCAGGCTGGACACTGTTATAGTGTAGCGCAGCAAGTGTGGAGGGAAATTGCTGATGGTGAAGGTGAGAGCTAGTTTGTATGTCATAATTATTGTGTCTACAATAACACACTTTGCTATATGGTTTCCATAGTCACAGTAGACTGGTTTTCCCCTATTACTATAATTGTGGTCATGTTGTATAAACCATGCTAGACATAGAATGTGAATTAATGCAATTCAGATATTACTTCCAAAATTTTTGGCTTCATGCATTCTAAAGTTCAGCATACATATTTGTTTCTCACGTAATAATACCTAATTTTGCATTTTTCATAGCTCTTGTTATTCCAAGTGATCCAGATGTATTAACACGACGTGGTTCATTCTGGCGCACTATCAGATTGACTGAAATAACTAAGAAGAAAGTGGTTCTAGCCGTAATTTGCGTCATCATAGTTACAACAGTTATGTTCAATACTCCTCGTGATCAGCACTCCAGCCTTCCTGAATCACTTGTAGAGTATCAAAAGTACCTTAGGGAATATTACAGTGATCCTTATCCGCTATATTCAAAACCTGTATTTTCAGTCAATCGTCCAAAGCAACCATTGACCCCAGTATTAGTTCGTGTTGATAATAATGAAACTGATTGGTCAGTCCATCATCAGAGATATCTACTATTCCATGGAAATGTTAACGATATTCAAAAGTGGAAAGGTGTAGTTAAATTGACTGACGTAGGCTCTCTACAAAATGGGAGAAGAGCAAAATTCGTACTGATAGAAGGTGGTCCAGGAATGGGCAAATCAACGTTATGTTGGCAGCTGTGTGGACTGTGGAGAGAAGGCAAACTACAATGGGACCTAATGGTGATTGTGAGGATTAGTGATGGATACATTCGTAAAGCCAGCAGTCTTTATGATCTGTTGCACCACCATGATGACAAGACCAGAATGACCATTGCACAGGACTTGTGGAAACGAGAAGGAGAGGGATTGCTCTTATTTCTTGACGGATACGATGAAATTTCTGAAAACCAACTAAGTGAATTTTCAGTGATTCAACAGATTTTAAACAATCAATTTCTTCGCAAGGCCACTGTTGTAGTAACGAGTCGACCGTTAACTCCAATTACAAAGATAACTCCTGAGTTCAAACGAAGCTTAGACCAACATATTGAAATTGCTGGTTTTAACGAAACTGACATACAGACGTACATAACTCTATCAAGTAAAAGCAATCAGCATCTTTTAGACAACTTTCGTTTTTATCTTTCAAGTCATCCTTCTATATTATCTGTCATGTACAATCCTCTTCACTGCACTATTCTGACAGAATTGTTTATTCAGTACTGGCAAAATGAACGAAAGGCATCTACTCCAATCACCTTAACAGAACTTCACAGGGCCCTTGTTATGAACATTATAAAACATAATCTGCCTCCAAGCCAGTCAATGGCACCTATCAGTCCTCCCAATTATGTGAAAGAGAGCATTATGCAGCTAACTGCACTGGCTGCAAGCGGACTATTGAATTTAAAAAAAGGATACATTTACGATGGTGTTACATGGAATACTCTAGGACTAATGGTGTCATTTAACCTACTTTACAATATCAGAAAAAAACAACAAGTGAAATACATGTTCCAGCACTTATCTTTTCAGGAGTACCTGGCAGCCGTGCATTGGTCCAACCATCCGGATCAACTACCGCAGGAGCTCATGAACCCACTTACATTCAAATCTATTGCACAGGGCCAGAAAAATGAAAGCAATAAACCTTGGGAAAATGTGCGCATACGTTGGCCGTTGTACCTGTATTTAGCTGGTCTAACTAAACTAAAAGTCTTTCCTGATGATCTTTTATTGCCTGATAATATTCTGAATGTAACTCAGATCTGTGAGCTATTGTTTGAAGCCCAGTCTCCTTCTAAAGTGATGGCTGTGTTTGGTAATAGAACTATCAATGTTCATTCCTCTGCACTGGACTGGTATAGCATTGGTTACTGTATCACTAATAGTGACCTCACCTCCAGATGGCTCATAAATATTAGTCACAAAGACCAGCTTCGGACAATGTCTGATGGTTTGTCCTATTCTATTGACCCATCAAAGTGGTCTGAAAAAAATGGTCCAACTATTCATCTTCATCTCATAAAAGGCATCGGCAAAATTTCAGGAACATTTCCGTGCCAGTATTTTCCATCAGTATGCAGTCAGTATAGCAGTGTTCTTGAATAGAGGTATAGAAAAGGCTGCTATATGCATGGTGCTGACATGAAATGCACTCAACTATCAACAGAATAATCCTTTCTTTCTAATGGTTTTTGCAACACAGTACGTAAACACGTAGAAGAACAGGTTTTACCAGTACAAAGAATAAGTATTTTTAATTATAATATTTTTTTCCAGTACCATTTTTATTATAAATGCTGACAAAATAGTTGCTAGTACCGGAGTATATTATAATTATTGTGTTTTGAGAACATCAGAGACTGTGTGTTCCTACATAGCCATGAATCAATGACTAATTTTAAGTATAGTACATCAGATATGAGAACTAGTCTTATCCATGCACTGAGCCCCCACATACATTATACTAGTTCAATTTTATACAATTTTGCTTCGTATTATGCAGAATTTCATCTAATCACCCATCAAGTTCTAAACATCATACATAATTATTCACTTTGGTTGACGCTAGCTGCTACAAATCTACACAGAGGCTCTACTTGCAACTTTTGTCACGATTCCATAAAAATTATTTCTTGGTAGAGTTTCTGACAATGAACGTGCTTGTGATGTCTGGACCGATGCTTGCAAATGCATATCATCCTTCGCGACACATTCACCATCAATAGATTCATAAGTTCCATTAGAAGATTCTTCAACTTGCAGATCAAAAGATTTGTTAAGTCCACTTGAATAAGCCGTATTTTTATTCATTTCAACTCTAAAATAAGCAACACAATCTTTTACACGAGGAGGTGGTAGAGGAGGAACTTCAAGCGGAACAGGTTCATAAGTAGCTTCTTGCTGTACAGGGTTACGATTTTGGTGATGTTTCCATCTTAACACTGCTAAAAAGGACACGGCAACAACAATGGCAGCCAAGACAGCGACTCCTATCACAAGCATCGCTATAACTGCAAGAATCAATAATGATCAATGATAATTAACATTCATACGTAATAGTGCTTGAGCAAACAGCTCATGAGATCATAAGTATGTAGTTGAGCATTATAGATTTATGTTGAATTGCTTACCTAAGGCTGTTACTAAAGACACAACATCTGCACTGTTAAAACAGGGGTGTCACTGCGACACCCCTGTTTGTCATTTTTCCACGGGTCCACTGACAAAACTAGTTTTAAACGGTTTTAAACTGACAATCTAGGGTGTCACACTGACACCACAGTGTGTGACACCCTAGATTGTCAGTTTAAAACCGTTTAAAACTAGTTTTGTCAGTGGACCCGTGGAAAAATGACAAACAGGGGTGTCGCAGTGACACCCCATTTTTAACAGTGTGATTCTTCCAAGTCTGGACTGGCTGTAGGACTGTATTATTGAATAACACGACACAACATTAAGGTCTGGTTGACTCAGTAACGGGTTTTGGTTTTCAATCGTTGATATTTGCTTTTTATTGTTCGGCTTCAGAATACCAATTAATAATTTTATTGAAAGCATAAATATCTTGGAATATTGAGGAGAAAAAAACTTGGAACTAGACTCAGAGTTTACATTACATTGGCAACAACTATGAAATCATTGTCAAAACTGCTATACTAACTGATGTTTGTATAGCTTCATAGTTACTACAAGAATATAAAAAGATTTGTAACGAAATCAAAAGGATGTAGGGATGATGAGATTTGCTACTGGTCCACAATGTAAACCAACAAGGAACTACCATCGAATGGTAACACGATTGACTTGCTAACAGACCATAGATCCCTACATCAGTGGCTGCTGTGGCAGACTATAACTAATTCAGCTAGTTGCCGTTGACTGACACCGAAGTGCATTGAATTGAATTCAACTTGACTGTTACAAAATATATTGATCTTATGTACAGCCACTGATGTAGGGATCTATATATAGGTTATACCATGAAAAGGAGGGCAATACGGGATTTAAATCACCGCGGAAACCGATAGTATAGACGACCCGAGCGCGAAGCGCGAGGGCGTCTATTTCGGTTTCCAAGGTGATTTTAATCCCGTATTGCCCGACTGTTTCATGGTATAAGGTATTTATACCATACTGCGCTCTCAGGTAAGCTCCTCAAGACTATCAAGCACTGAAACAAGCCCTCTACTGTTGCGAGAAGCCAGTAGTGTCGCCGTTTTCATCATCGAGCGACGATCGTGTAAGAGCGCGTCGTTTGAATTCATAAGTTAGTGACGACGCTTCAGTTTACTACTCTTCCAGCCGTGTAGAAGCGCTACTTTGGGTCTCACTAGAAGCGCTTAAGCATGGAGAAGCTAACTACGAAGTGTAAGTGCGTGAATCAAATCTTTTTCCAAGCTACGACAGTATAACTGTTTTGTTCACAACGGGTCCGTTCTGCGGTGCGATAAGTGAAATTGGAGGTGTAATAAGTGAACTGGGAGGTGTAATAAGTGAAATAAATCACCTCGTTTTGAGCAATCTGATTGGTCAGAAACATTGAAGTATGGTATAAGGTCTGTTAGCAAGTCAATCGTGTTACCATTCCATGGTAGTTCCTTGTTGGTTTACATTGTGGACCAGTAGCAAATCTCATCATCCCTACATCCTTTTGATTTCGTTAGAAATCTTTTTATATTATTGTTTGTGTCCTTTTTAAACTTTCAAATTTTTGGTGCAGTTTGAATTCGGCAAGATAATGTATTTCTTTGCTTACACCATTAGTTTGGTTTGCTGTTGTTGATAATTTCTTTATGTGACCTTTTTAACTTGTAGCTCAAAATTTATTATTCCTACATAGCTAATGCATTCTGCAAAGCATTCGAGCCCCGCCCACTCTAGTTTACAAAATTCTGTGCAGCTGTGTGATACTATCTGGCGAGCAGCAGAACGGTGATAGTACACGAACATACTCGGTGAGTTGTTCTTCGAAGACTCCAGACGCCAATATGCGTTCTCCATATGGCAATACTCTACTTCTAGAATTCGTGTGGTTGGTCACGTGCGTATTGCGTAATCACAATAATGGCGTCTAGCACTTAGCTGACAATTGTTCGTGATCGTGAACTCGTCAAATTTATATCAACGTTACGCTAAAAACTAAGTTCAAAAGGCACCTGCCAGAAGAATTTCACGACTGTTCGTGGGTGTTTTGGTCTCGGCACTGCTCGCGTAAAGGCGCTAGGCGAGTTGAAGAAAGAAGAAGAAGAAGAAAACGAAGATGACGAAACACGATTTTCACAGTTTTCAGGTTTGTCACTTTATTGACCATTTCGAGCAATCTCCTTACTGCTGTAAGAAGGGGCAACGCCAGAAAGCAGATCTAAGTGTCTTTGGACGTCAAAAATGTATCACCAGCAGGGACGTAACTAGGATTGACGAAGCGGAGGGGCAAGCCTTGGAGAAATTGAAAATGCGCGCGAAGCGCGCGCCGCCAAACTCAAAATCTAATTAATATTCATGAGATGACGTCATTTTGACAATTTGATTCGCTAAAAGCCCATAACAAAGATGGCGCGCAACGTATGCTGTACTGCTGAGTGTGTACTAGACTCATTCTCTAGGTCAGGAGGACTTCTAGAAACTAAGTTCTGTTATTAATATGCTTCCGGTTCTTCAAAAGCGGGGGGCAACTGCCCCCCCTGCCCTACCGTAGTTACGCCACTGACCAGGCGAAATATCAGCGTTTGAACGCTAATACATTGTATGTAGCCGCCATTTTGTTTTCTCGTTCATCCCATAGAGAGAAGTATAATTTTAGTTAATTCAATCTAACCTTCTGATGATATCATCAGGCAAACATGTCATATTTGTGACAGTAGGAAAAGCCCCTGGATCAATGCCTATAAGAAGGAAACTTGTATACACAGCTACATACAGTGCACAAAGTGGCATACCACATGTAAGCCTTACAACTTCATCATTTGACTGAAAACATTGCTGTGTTGAATTTGGACACATTTCACAGTTAGAAATGCAGACATCTGATGAATCACACTCTAGTTCAGTGAGCCAGGTTGGTTGGTGAGTACTTCCACGACTGTAAGAGTATGCGGATATGCATAATTATGCACAAGCATTATTATAATGATAATTATACATGTACATGCAAGTATAAAAGTGTTATAATTATGATGACGTTGTAAGGCATTAATGAAAAATAATATTAATTTTAATACGTTTACGTACAAGATTCCACGAGTAGTTTCCGACCTAGCATAGCCCAGTTGTCTACACACTGTATCAGCAACATATTTAGTGAATGAACCACTGCAGATTGTTCCCCATTGCCCATTGCAGTTTACTTGAGCAAATCCTTCATTTGAATACATTCCTTCTCGTAGACGAACCATTCCATCGTATGGGTCATTCCATATCCATGTGTCTACTACATTGTAGTAGAATTTTTGTAAATGATATTATAGGAATTCAGTATTATAATATATTTGGTTTTATCATGATTTTGATTCATGTATGTTTCATGAAACCTTTCATGTACAAACATAGGTACAAACAAACAATCATGTACAAACTGTTGTACAAACATGGCTAGATTTTAATCTTTTTGCTAAAAGGAAACAAAAGTTCTTCCTTTGCTCAACCGGCAATAAAGCGGATTCAATTTGAGTTCATTGCTCAGTCTGGACAATCTTTTGCACTTGCACATATAAGATTATACATGGCACATTCTATAGTGCACAGATACAGAAATGCTCAGTCTTTTAAGGCAGGCTTTTACCATTTTTGGTATGGTCGGCCTAATGTGTTATAACTTTTTTGTTTCTTTCTCAATGCAGGTGAGTTTTAGTCAAAGTTGCAGAGTATTGAATGGGCTTTATTTTGATATGTTCACATTTTCCATATGTTCTACATAAGTGTAGTTATGGGTCCCACTTCAATTTCAGCAGCAAATACTCTAACTCAATGCCACTTCTTCCTAACCACTTACCACTTAGGAAATACTTAGAGTAATCATTGATAAACAAAGTGAATGGCTAAAAACGTCATTAGCCCAACAGGAGCCCAACAACTGATTTTTAAGAAAAGCCAACCTAATCCTTGCTATATCCATGTGCATAACTGCACCACGGATAAATTAAAAAAAATTTGAGCCATTCATTTTATAGAGCAGGGAAAGAGCTTTCAAATGATGTATTACAACCTTGTATACATAAAAATGTAAGCAAGTTAGAATATTTCCAGTGTTCGAAATCAGATGCCTTTAAACGTTAGGTGAAAATGTTTGCCAATCTGCTGATAAGTAAGGTATGTAGGTGAGATCTCTTGAGTGATTGGTGGCTCTAGAACTCAAGTTCGACACCAAACCTCTCCTCTGACCCAAGTCCTCCACGACAACAAGCGGCGAGGTGCATACAGAGCACACACACGCTTCACTCACTGCTCGACCGAGGGTTTCACAGCCCACAACACGGTAGCCCTTCATCTCCTTCCCAGACTCAAGAGGCTCCAAGTCGGAATCAGAGCTAGAATCTTTTTCAGAGCTTGCTGCAGGCTTGAAGAGCGAGAAATCGCCAACTTCTTTGACTTGGCTGTCGCAGCCGCTGGGACTGGGCTCTCTTCTAGAATCTCCTCCACCGTTGTAGCTCCCTCGACGCCTGTGCAAGACACTGGCACTCTACCGAGACGACTGGGTTGTCCAAAAAAGCGCCGCGGACGCTTCTTGACATTAAACTTAGTAACCGGCATCTTGGCTATACAGCTCACATGACAGGATGCATGTGGTTGCGCAGTTGCTATAGCGATAGTAAGCTAACAGAGAGCTCCATTTAGAGCGTTTTTCCAGACTTCTACCATGAACGGTTGGGGAGATACGCTTACCTTTAGCAGGAGATAATTTGAACGGTTTTGATTAGCTTGATAGAATGTAATAGCATGTGAATAACTTCATAACGGAGCATTGAAATGCTCTGAAATTTGGAATATAGCTGCTACATACATCAAGGTATAGAACAAAGCAATAAAACGATTTTTGAAATATTTTGCCAAAAATGGTAAAAGCCTGCCTTAAGTTAAATTTAATAACATTAGTGCACTCCAAGTCATAGCATCTAGTGATGATAAAGTCTAGACGTTGGGTCTGCGTGGAGATTAGGCGGAAACATGATCAGCCCTACTTCACAACTAATGACTGATTAATAACTAGGCACCGAAGGTGCTTATGCCTCGGTGGAATGTTATGCATACATGCCTGTCTGACTAAATACGCTGAACTGAAATACACAAGCAGTAATGAAAGTCTGCTGTTGCTAGTTGAACACTATGCTAGTGGCTGACGACTTATAAAATTATTACGAAGTTCAGCACCTCATATGAGAGACAATAAATCTGACATGGTATTCAATAATGGCAATGAACATTTTACATAATATTATACTAGTGAGATGTAAGGAGTAGAGAAAAGAAAATAAACATACACAGTAAAGTTAAACTGCAGCTGTTGTACCTTTCTGTACAGCAATCACAATGCAGTATAATAGTTATGCAATCAGAAGCCAATCAGTGCTGACCACTAATTCAACTGGGCGTGTCTATGTTGTTCAGGGCACAGCACGTACAACGAGCGAGATAGCGTCCATAGCTTGCTTGCACAATTTCTTTAGACATACGATGTAACCTATCAGCTTCTAGGCAGTCAACTGTGGATAATTTTGTCTACGGAGAACTCTAGATCGCCAGAAACGGCCATAGATCGCGAGGTAAGCAAAGCTACGCCTTAACTCTAGATTGCAGCTTCATATACAAGTCTGCCGTGCTGTTCTGAAGTAAAGGCGAACTCACTAGCTGTAAGGCAGCCAGCAATAGACAATTTTGTCTTTACATCAGCAACTAGATCGCCAGCCGGCGATCGCGAGGTAAGCAATCACGCTATAACTCACGAACAGAGCCTTATAACCAAAATCCTTACAATTCATTTTCAAGCAAATATCGACTTTAGCTTGTATTGCAACTTTCAGCGCTTAGTTTTCTGCGAGCGACGAGAAATCCTGCCGACAGACAGACACACACACACACAGACAGATACACAAACCGACTACCGTATGCCCCGTGGCTCCGCCCACCGAGGCATAAAAACTGTCTGTAAACTAAGCACCATGGAGGATTCCAAAGTTAATTAGCTAATTAGCCACAAACTTACCACATATTACAGATAAGTCATCATCATCATTGAAACAATCACTGTCATGGCGACCCATAATTCTGCACTGACTGACGGTAAGGTAGCTAGCAGTGTCACAGAATACGCCATCATAGAGAATTTCAAACGAATCAATTCCGAATCTGTCATAAATTAATTGGGTGTGTAGACATAATCGAACAAACATATACATTTTTACCCGTCATTTTTGCCTGTAGAAAAATCGCTAGCCTCTGTATATCCAAGTTGATGACAAATCACGTGAGCTTCTGTTAGGCGAATGAGTCCTGTTTTGCCACAGAAGTTTCCCCAATTTCCGAATTCACCAACAATCTGTACTCGCCCAAAACTCGCCGAAACACCAGAATTTAATCCTTCTCTCCACAAACGTATTGTACCAACTGCTGGAGATGTACCATTCGTCTGTTGTAGAATTAGTTGAATGAACGCAGCGATGTGGATTACACGACATCTAAACGACAGCATAGCTGCATACGGCCAGCGCTATAAGGAGCGCTGTTATGCCTAGGCAATGTAAGGCATCATACTTGTCATGAAACGGAAATCCATGGAGCTCGCCCCCGCCCAGTGCAATCAGCCCCGCCCAATATCTACGAATTGTACACTCGTATAGCACACATCTATAAGTTATATCTGCTACAAGCTGCATGCATACAATTCCATTCCTAGCAATGGTGAGCAGAGCAGTGTCAGGATCCACAATTAGTTTGATGTTATTGCTGTTTTTACCAGTGTGCTGCTCTGAAATGTTCATGTAATATTTAGACCACACTAGGCGGTGCATTACGCGATATAATGCACGAGGGTGGGGTCAATAACGGTCGAGAACGCGTTGATAATGAATCCTGTTAAGGTGGCGCTTCACCGGAAACAGCAACTTCAGCAAGTAAAATAATCATATTCACGGTTTATTCATAGATATCGATCGTCAACCGGCTGTGCCCAATAGTCGTAATACAAATTTTGCGGCGCGCGCTCACCATCATGGCGGCTAATGAGGACAGTTTTTAGGTACACAATCCTCCGCTGTTCCTTGACGCCGGCTGCTGTTGCTAGCTGAATTGAGTCCCTTAGACTTCGGGCCATAGACATTTGTATTGATTTTAACGAAGTAAGCTATATCTTCCGTGTAATAGCTGCATATCGACACGTGAGTGGCAGAACTGGCCAGTATTCAAGAAAACAGGCTTTATTTCTGGGAAAACGATGCAAATGCATGTGAAGCACAAGAAGGCAAGTGTGTCTGTAGTATTTATTCTCGTCTGTCTAGTGCCGCTGTCGCACATAGTGTACCTAACGCTTGCCAGCAGGCGTCGTCCGCCCCACTAATGCCGTTTATGCAACAGCACTCAAACTTAAAATAATAATAGGAGACCACTAGGTGACTGTGCAACACACACAAGAACTCCACAACTAAAAGTATTGTAGAAAAAAGAAAGTATAGCTGCATAAGTATGAATAATATTAACTACTTCCTGTTTCCGGTGAAGCGCCACCTTAAGGTAGGCTTGAGCCAATTATGCTAGCATAATTTTTGGCATTTTCGGCATGATAAAGCATCGAGCATAATGCTAGCATAATAGGTACAATTTCTTGTAAATGACGTCATGCAATGGGCGTGGCGGTAGGCGTATGCTAAAATGGCGTCAAGCTTGAGCACGAGTGTAGATCTAGTAGACTCTGCACTCGTCTGCAGACATTAGCGATGACGACGAACTTGGCTACTTGGCCGACGGTGAAGTGGCAGTTTCGGTGAATGAAGGAATAGGCACTAGTAGTGGCACCTCTAGCACTTCGGTATCGATTGAAAGCGCCCACAGCGTCTGAACTGGGTTATTATAATCAATCAATTTATTTAGACACATGGCATTACGTAGCATAATAGGAAAAAATTGAAGCATAATAGGGGGGAAATCGAAGCATTGCCAAAAAGCATAATAGGCAAATTCAAAAGCATAATCGGCTCAAGCCTACCTTAAGGGCAGACATTCAACTAGGGTCAAAGGTCATCGCGCGCGTTCGTGTGCGCGCGCATACAGAATTACTATAAAGGCTTGTTTGTAGCACCGACCGGTCAGTTGGTTCGGTGGCACAGTGGTTTAGTATGGTGGCTTGTGATGCAGTCGGTCAGGGTTCGATTCTCGCAGAATGCATGTTTTTTTTTTGTTTTTTTTATTTATAAAAGTTAAGTTTTAGCTCCATCCTTAGTTAAGGCCTGTTTATGACGACTCTTCCGACGATCCTTAGTTAGGAAGACTCTCCCGACGATCCTTAGTTAGGAAGACCCTCCCGACGATCCTTAGTTAGGAAGACTCTCCCGACGATCCTTAGTTAGGAAGACCCTCCCGACGATCCTTAGTTAGTTAGGAAGACCCTCCCTACTTTGCGCAGTTAGGAGAAGGTTTTTAGGGTTTGGGTTTAGCTGTATGTTAAACTTAGTGCTACAAACAAGCCTTTATAGTAATTCTGTACGGGCGCGATGACCTTTGACCCTAGTTGAATGTCTGCCCTTAACCCTTTAATCCCTAATGTTGCCTTTTGGCGACATACATACTTCAGACACCATAACTTTATCAAAAAGTGTTAAAATATCCCAAAATTAAGCCAAATTGAAGAATACAAATAACCGCAAAAAATTGACCGGTTTTCGGCGCGCCCCCTGCGCTAAAGGTATTGGCTTCGGCATTTCTATGGCTTCAGTGCCAAATTCACAACAATTTAGGAAAAACAAAATGGCCACCAAGAAAATTGGGGCATTTTATGGCTTCAGGGTGCTCGGAAACACATTTTTGGATATTCTCTATGATCTGGGCTACATTTTGCACTCACCAAAACCACTGCTATTTGTGTGTACTTTTCAGCAGCCAGCCCCAAAGTACTAACTTTGAGCAAAATTTGAAGAGGTCGTTGCACTTTATCGGCTTCACTTTCGAAGTGGGAGGGGCATATTGACCGACTTGAGTGTGGGCAATTGCGGCTACTCACTGGGGTAAAAGGACGCAAATTTGAGACCAGTAGCTCAAAAGACACACGAGATATTCACGAGAGAAGTGGTCAGCATTTACGAGGTTAAAATTTCAGCTGGATAATTTAGTAATTAAAGGGTTAACGGGATTCGTTGATAATGCACGAGCCGAAGGCGAGTGCATTATCACGCGTTCGGGACCGTTATTGAGCACGCCCGAGTGCTTTATACCGCGTAATGCACCGCCTAGTGTGGTCTAAACGTTTTAGACCATGCCAGGTGACTTTCCGACCGAGTGCTTGCTATTTTGTTCAAGTGCGCGTTAATAAAAGTGTGCATTAAGAACTTAATCCGCGAGGTGCATTAATAAAAGTGTGCA
This sequence comes from Haliclona indistincta, assembly GCA_964017065.1. Taxonomy (NCBI): domain Eukaryota; kingdom Metazoa; phylum Porifera; class Demospongiae; order Haplosclerida; family Chalinidae; genus Haliclona; species Haliclona indistincta. The sequence goes on along the minus strand of OZ024786.1, from coordinate 3,001,517 downwards.
TTAAGAACTTAATCCGCGAGGTGCATTAATAAAAGTGTGCATTAAGAACTTAATCCGCGAGGTGCATTAATAAAAGTGTGCATTAAGCTATTTAATGCACACTTTTTGAGCGATCTGATTGGTCGAAAGTCACGTGGTATGGTCTAAGTTTTTCTTAGTATGTTATAATCTTGAATAATTGGAACCAGTACATCATAACATGTGGTTGTGGTATTAAATGATAGCTCAGTCACACTCTATTTATAATTTTAAAACCTAACAATTATTTTTGCACTATGCTCACTTGTAGCAGTACCATCATGGAGCAGCCTGGGGAAAGCGAACAACTACATTTCGTCCGAGGATAATTTTCTCAAGAACAGCAATACTCAGTGTAACAAAATTGCACTCAATTACATTCATAGCTGTTGTCCAATTCTTGCACTAACAAATGAAAGTTATACGTTACATGTACTGGCATGCGTATATAGTTTACATTCTTAGCATCATTATCGATATTGTGATATCAACACTTTTAGTACCAAAGATTACAGCACTGGCAGCTGAGCATTGGATTGATAATGTCAAGACCTGTCAGATTAACTATTCTTGCAGTTGGCGATGATATAGTCTGCTTTTGAGAAAATCCTTCACTTTCATTGGTTGTAAATAAAGATATCCATCATTTTTGATGTACAATAGAATCTGAGTTTGTGGAAAGTCCCATGTAGGGATACTTGGGACTTTTACAAGCATTGTTCCTTTACTTTTGCAAGCAAGATGGTGATCATACATATACCGGCCATCTTGTTCCATTCCTTTTTCAAGCATCATCCCTACACTAAATTTTCAGTTTTATTATTTTAATTTACTACAGTGTACATTGGTTCATTGCTCAGTAGATTGTATTTAACCATACGCTCAATTTTTGTAATACTGATTATTGTAATTGTTTCTAGTTGCCATGCACAAGTACATGCGTGGCAATGCATGTACTGCTCAATTCAAGAGTTCTCTTATACATCATAAAAATAATTACTGTGCATACATTACAAGTTAGTCATTACAACTCTAAAATAAGAATAAGCATCACAGTCTTTTACACGAGGAGGTGGTAGAGGAGGAATTTCAACCTTAACAGGTTCTTAAGTTTGTTTTTGCTGCACAAGGTTTTCTTGCTGTACAGGGTGATGCTTCCATCTTAACACAGCTAAAAAGGACACGGCAACAACAATGGCAACCACGACAGCAACTCCTATCACAGTCATCGCTATAACTACATGAATCAATAATGATCAATGATAACATTCACACATAATAGTGCTTGAGCAAAGAACACTATTCTTAACAGCTCATGAGATCATAAATATGTAGTTACACATTATAGATTTATGTTCAATTACTTACCTATGGCTGTGACTAAAGACACAGCAACTGATTGTTCCAAGTCTGGACTGGCTGTAGGACTATAATTATGATTGAATAACATGGCACAACATTAAGGTCTGGTGGACTCAGTAATGATTTTGGGTTTTCACTCGATAATTTGTTCAGCCTCAGAATACCAATTAATTTTATTGAAAGCATAATATTATGTTGGAATGTTGAGGAGAAAACTTGAAAACACTTGGAACTAGACCAATGCATTCATTGGCTACAAATAATTATGAATATCATTCTCATAACCACAAGCTTAGGATTGCTATATTAACTGATGTTTGTATGGCATCACTGTTACTATTGTGAGAGAAATTAATTATAGCTAATTCAATCTAACCTTATGACGATATCATCAGGCAAACATGTCATATTTGTAACAGTAGGAAAAGCCCCTGGATCAATGCCTATAAGAAGCAAACTTAATTCTATACACAGCTCATATAGTGCACAAAGTGGCATACCACATGTAAGCCTTACAACTTCAACATTTGACTGAAAACATTGCTGTGTTGAATTTGGACACATTTCACAGTTAGATATGCAGACATCTGATGAATCACACTCTAATTTAGTGAGCCAGGTTGGTTGACGAGTACTTCCACGACTGTAAGAGTATGCGGATATGCATAGTTATGCACAAGCAATATTATAATGATGCATGCAAGTATACATGTGTTATTATTAATAATTATGATGACATTGTAATGAAAAACAATTTTAATTTTTACACGTTTACGTACAAGACTCCACGAGTAGTCTCCGACCTAGCATAGCCCAGTTGTCTACACACTGTATTAGCAACATCTTTAGTGAATGAACCACTGCAGATTGTTCCCCATTGCCCATTGCAGTTTACTTCAACAAATCCTTCATTTGAGTACATTCCTTCTTGTAGACGAACCATTCCATCGTATGGGTTGTTCCATATCCGTGTTGTTGCTGCATTGTAGTCAAATGATTTGTAAATGATATTATAGGAATTCAGTGTTATATTTATTATTTGGTTTTATCATGATTTTGATTCATGTATGTTTCATGAAACTTTTCATGCACGCTCCTACTGTAGTGCAAACATAGCTAGATTTTAATCTTTTAGCTAAAAGGAAACAAGTTCTTCCTTTGCACAACTGGCAGTGAAGCAATTTCAATTTGAGTTCATTGCTCCTTGCTCAGTCCGGACAATCTTTTGTACTTGCACATGCAAGCTTATACATGATAACGCACAGATACAGAAATGCTCTTGTTATGTTAAAATTTATAATATTAGTGCATACCAAGTCATACACATCTAGTGATAAAGTCTAGACGTGGGGTCTGCATGAAGATTTTGCGGAAACATGATCAGCCCTACTTCACAACTAATGACTGATATAATAAAAACAGTCTGTAAACTACGCACCTTGGAGGATTCCAAAGTTAATTAGCTAACTTGCCACAAACTTACCACATATTACAGATAAGTCATCATCACCATTGAAACAATCACTGGCTTGGCGACCCATAATTCTGCACTGACTGATGGTAAGGTAGTTAGCAGTGTCACAGAATACGCCATCATAGAGAATTTCAAATGAATCAGTTCCGTATCTGTCATAAATTAATTGGGGGTTGACACATTATTGAACAAGCATATAAATTACCCGTCTCTTTCTCCTGTCCCAAAAGAGCTAGCCTGTGTGTATCCAAGTTGATGACAAATCACATGAGCTTCTGTTAGGCGAATGAGTCCTGTTTTGCCACAGAAGTTTCCCCAATTTCCGAATATACCAACAATCTGAACTCGCCCAAAACTCGCTAAATCACCGGAATTTAATCCTTGTCTCCACAAACGCATTGTACCAACTGCCGGAGGTGTACCATTCGTCTGATGTAGAATTAGTTGAATGAACGCAGCGATGTGGATTACACGACATCTAAACGACAGCATAGCTGCTTACGGCCAGCGCTATAAGGAGCGCTGTTATGCCTAGGCAAGGTAAGGCATCATAATTATTTGTCATGAAACGGAAATCCATGGAGCTCGCCCCCGCCCAGTGCAATCAGCCCCGCCCAATATCTACGAATTGCACACTCTACAAACTAGTAACGCACACATCTATATTACATCTGCTACTAACTGCTTCCTTACAATTCCATTTCTAGCTATGGTGAGCAGAGCAGTGTCAGGATCCACAGTTACTTTGATCTTATTGCTGTTTTTATCAGTGTGCTCTGAAATGTTCATGTTTTTCTTAGTATGCTATGATCTTGAATAATTGGAACCAGTACATCATAACATGTGGTTGTGGTATTAAATGATAGCTCAGTCACACTCTATTTATAATTTTAAAACCTAATATTTTTGCACTATGCTCAAGGCACTTATAGCAGTGCCATCATCAATACACAAAAGTACAGTGAGTTGCCGGCAGGAAATAAAACAGATATACCTCTCCATGGCGATGAAAGATAAACTGATAAAAGGTTTGGATTGTGAAGCCGAATTAGGTGACCAATACTGTTCACACTGCTTCAGAATATCAGTGGAATTGTATAAAAGCACTTCATAATGTGTGATTTCACCAGAAAGAGATCTTTCTGTGGTAGATAAGACCATGATAGATCGCGATGGCTGTAGCTAAAGAGCCATTGATCATTATAATTATCACTTACTGTTTCGAGTTATCATGTAGCCACTGCTACTCAACGTTGCATATAGTAGTAGATTGAAAAGAAATCTGGTTCTCAGCTGATTCATGATCGAACAGAAGCTTTGGCTATTTAGAAATCGACAATTTAGCCTTGCAATAGCATGCAGCCGACTGAAATCTTTACAAGATCTAGTGTAAAGTACTTAATTCTGTGTTAAAGTACAAACCATTACATAGGAAGTTTCTATAAAACTGGATGAACTTTGTGTGAATACATGTTGGTTCATGTTGATTAATTATCATAAGCAGAAATTCAAAAATAGTGACTGAAACACAGCATGCATTTACAAGTAATTTTGTTTAACAAAGTCAGTTTGAGAGCTTGACAATATGCAATAGCTATTGGTCTAGCGCACTATGACACTTTCCCGCAAATGACACTCTCTCTTTTTTGCGGGAGGGTTCATAGCGCGCTAGACTAATGATAGACCAGCCATACTGTAGTAGAACATTGGCTGATGGATGTCAAATAGACTCTTCACTGATAGTAACTTGCCTGCTGATAGTACATGCGATATCTTTATGCATAAATCTAGACTAGAAATGCAAATCTTTGGCGGATCAAACATAGAACATATAAACAGAAGACAGCTGATTAACATCAAATTTCCGCTCGTACGTACGTGTCGCAGATAAGCAGACGTTTCACGATTGCAAGAGGTCGCTAGCTGACGTTGAGCTGAGTGAACTGGGTACAAAACTGGTCGATAGACATGCCTCATACCTTTCCAGTGAGACTAGGTGAGCCGTGTAAAATGCATGAACTGACTGAGCATAATGCTAGAAGGGGAGGGGCTTGTGAACATAGTAGAGCGAGTGTCAGCCTCGGTTTCCTAGCTGTAACGGTTTCTCCTTTGCCCTATTGTCCTGTGTTACTACAGAAGACCGTCCCACTCTAGTGGAGTTGCAGTATTTTCAATACACAAGCGACAGTGGAGCAGTAGAGAGCGTGTTTATAATGGATGCCATTGCTCCAAGGTGGAAGCAACTAGGTATAGCCCTGGGATTCAGTGGTCCTCAGCTTGATAGCATCGAGAAGAGTAAACAGTACAATGGGCAGATTTTTGGACTATTTTGGAGGAATGGACAGACTGGATAAAAGCACCTAATTTTTTCCTGCATGTCTTTGGGTACTAAGCTTTGATTTTTTAATAGGACCCAACCGCGTAGTGCGTTCTGACAACTTTTATGGTAATTTTATATTTTAATGTTCATGAATAATTAATGAGTACATACATTTTGTACATAAACCATTTCTAAACTGGCTAAAACTTACTCTACTATGTACTTCTACTGGTATATTAAATAATGAATCATACCCAGCAATGATTTTGTTGGTAGAACATTTTAGTTTGCATTATACTGACAAGTATGTTTACTAAGTTCAGTGCATGACCAGTTAGCTTAATTTCTTGCAAGTACATCTGCACCACAGCCTTTCTCACTTTTACATCCACACTTAACTAGTTCAAGACATGCTTCATTGGCTATTGGTTGTGTCATCCAAATAGGCATCTATATCTGCTGCTTTTTATCCCCAAGATTCCCTATATCCCCAAGATTCTGGAGTAGGCCTCCGCTATTCACTTGTAGCCCAGATACTAACCTGATAAGCAGCTCACCTTGCATGTTGCAATAGAGCATTGACTGTTGGTGGATGTATTCAATAGTTTGCTTTCTTGTCATTCTTGCCTCATCGATGAGCTCAAAACTGCTATACTCTTGCATTGCTGCAAAGGCAGCCTTGCAATTGCTTCCCATGATGTTTCCACACCATTTCTTACAGTCTTTGTAGCACTATTTTACAGTATTTCAAGCACTATCTTACAGTACTTCTAGCACTATCTGACAGTCTTTCTTGCACTATCTTACAGTATTTCTAGCACTACCTGACAGTCTTTCTTGAACTATCTTACAGCCTTTCTTGCACTATCTTACAGCCTTTCTTGCACTATCTTACAGCATTTCTTGCACTAACTTACAGCCTTTCATAATGAGTAGCAGTTTTGAGAAGTATCTGGGCTACAAGTGAACAACGGAGGCCTACTCCAGAATCTTGGGGACTTGCATGGACTGACAGCAGCAGAAATAGATGCCTATTTGGATTACACAACCAATAGCCAACAAAGCATGTCTTGAACTAGTTAAGTGTGGATGTAAAAGTGAGAAAGGCTGTGGTGCAGATCGATGTACGTACTTGCAAGAAATTCAGTAAGCTAACTGGTCATGCACTGAACTTATAGTAAATATTCTTGTCAGTATAATGATGCAAACTAAAATGTTCTTTTCATTTTGTAACAAAATCATTCCTGGGTATGATTCATTATTTAATATACCAGTAGAAGTACATAGTAGAGTAAGTTTTAGCCAGTTTAGAAATGGTTTATGTACAAAATGTATGTACTCATTAATTATTCACGAACGTTAAAATATAAAATTACCATAAAAGTTGTCAGAATGCACTACGCGGTTGGGTCCTATTAAAAAATCAAAGCTTAGTACCCAAGGACATGCAGGAAAAAATTTGGTGCTTTTATCCGGCTGGTCCCCATCTTTTTGAAAATCTGCCCTACTAGTACAATGTCGAGGATTGTTGTCTAGAGCTGTTGAAGCAATGGCTACAAGGACGTGTTGTAGAAAAACCACTAACATGGCGTACTCTACTAGTAGCCATGGTACAGGCTGGCCACTGTACTAGAGTAGCGGAGCAAGTGTGGAGGGAAATTGCTGATGGAGAAGGTGAGTAGTTTTTTTTTGTGTCTACAATAACACACTTCGCTATATGGTTTCCATTGTCACAATAGACAGGTTTTCCCCTATTACTATAATTGTGGTCATGTTGTATAAACCATGCTAGACATAGAATGTCAATTCAGTTATTATTACTCCAAAATGTTTGGCTTCGTGCACTGCATTCTAGAGTTCAGCATACATATTTGTTTCTCACGTAATAATACTTAATTTTCCCATTTTTCATAGCTCTTGTTATTCCAAGTGATCCAGACGTATTAACACGACGTGGTTCATTCTGGCGCACTATCAGATTGACTGAGATAACTAAGAAGAAAGTGGTTCTAGCCGTAATTTGCGTCATCATAGTTACAACAGTTTTATTCAATACTCCTCGTGATCAGCACTCCAGCCTTCCTGAATCACTTGTTGAGTATCAAAAGTACCTTAGGGAATACTACAGTGATCCTTATCCGCTATATTCAAAACCTGTATTTTCAATCAATCGTCCAGAGCAACCATTGACCCCAGTATTAGTTCGTGTTGATAACAATGAAACTGATTTGTCAGTCCATCATCAGAGATGGTTACTGTTCCATGGAAATGTTAACGATATTCAAGATTGGAAAGGTGTAGTTAAATTGACTGACGTAGGCTCTCTAAAAAGTGGGAGAAAAGCAAAATTCGTACTGATAGAAGGTGGTCCAGGAATGGGCAAATCAACGTTATGTTGGCAGCTGTGTGGACTATGGCGAGAAGGCAAGCTACAATGGGACCTAATGGTGATTGTGAGAATTAGTGATGGATACATTCGTAAAGCCAGCAGTCTTTATGATCTGTTGCACCACCATGATGACAAGACCAGGATGACCATTGCCCAGGACTTGTGGAAACGAGAAGGAGAGGGATTGCTCTTGTTTCTTGATGGATATGATGAAATTTCTGAAAACCAACTTAGTGAATTTTCAGTGATTCAACAGATTTTAAACAATCAATTTCTTCGCAAGGCCACAGTTGTAGTAACTAGTCGACCGTTAACTGCAAATACACTGCTAACTCCTGAGTTCAAACGAAGCTTAGACCAACGTCTTGAAATTGCTGGTTTTAACGAAACTGACATACAGACGTACATCACTCTATCAAGTAAAAGCAATCAGCATCTTTCAGACAACTTTCGTTTTTATCTTTCAAGTCATCCTTCTATATTATCTGTCATGTACAATCCTCTTCACTGCACTATTCTGACAGAATTGTTTATTCAGTACTGGCAAAATGAACGAAAGGCATCTACTCCAATCACCTTAACCAAACTTCACAGGGCCCTTGTTATGAACATTATAAAACATGATCTACCTCCGAAGCAGTTATTGGCACCTATCAGTCTTCCCAATTATGTGAAAGAGAGCATTAAGCAGCTAACTGCACTGGCTGCAAGTGGACTATTTAAAAGAGGATACATTTACGATTGTGTTACATGGAATACTCTGGGACTAATGGTGTCATTTAACCTACTTTACGATATCAGAATAATTCAGCCAGTGAAATACATGTTCCAGCACTTATCTTTTCAGGAGTACCTGGCAGCCGTGCATTGGTCCAACCATCCAGATCAACTACCGCAGGAGCTCATGAGCCCACTCACATTCAGATCTATTGCGCAGGGCCAGAAAATTGATAGCCAAAATTCTTGGGAAAATGTGCGTATACGTTGGCCGTTGTATCTGTATTTAGCTGGTCTAACTAAACTAAAAGTCTTTCCTGATGATCTTTTATTGCCTGATAATATTCTGAATGTAACTCAGATCTGTGAGCTATTGTTTGAAGCCCAGTCTCCTTCTAAAGTGATGGCTGTGTTTGGTAACAGAACTATCAATGTTCATTCCTCTTCACTGGACTGGTATAGCATTGGTTACTGTATCGCTAATAGTGACCTCACCTCCAGATGGCTCATTAATATTAGTCGCAAAGACCAGCTCCGGACCATGTCTGATGGTTTGTCCTATTCTATTGATCCGTCAAAGTGGTCTGAAAAATATGGTCCAGCTATTCATCTTCATCTCACAAAACGCATCGGCAAAATTTCAGGAACATTTCCGTGCCAGTATTTTCCATCAGTATGCAGTCAGTATAGCATTGTTCTTGAATAGAGGTATAGAAAAGGCTGCTATATGCATGGTGCTGACATGAAATGCACTCAACTATGAACAGAATAATTATGATATCCAATGGTTTTTGCAACACAATAAACACGTAGAAGAACAGGTTTTACCAGTACAAAGAATATTTATGCTTATAATTATAAATTTTTTCCAGTACCATTTTTATTATAAATGCTGACAAAATAGTTGCTAGTACCGGAGTATATATTTATTGTGTTTTGAGAACATCATGCAGAGACTGTGTTCCTACATAGCCATGAATCAATGACTAATTTTAAGTATAGTACATCAGATATGAGAACTAGTCTTATCCATGCACTGAGCCCCCACATACATATGCTAGTTCAATTTTATTCAATTTTTTTATTTTGCTTCGTATATGCAGAATTTCATCTAATCACGTATCAAGTTCTAAACGTCATACATAATTATTCACTTTGGTTGACGCTAGCTGCTACAAATCTACACAGAGGCTCTACTTGCAACTTTTGTCACGATTCCATAAAAATTATTTCTTGGTAGAGTTTCTGACAATGAACGTACTTGCGATGTCTGGACCGATGCTTGCAAATGCATATCATCCTTCGCGACACATTCACCATCAATAGATTCATAAGTTCCATTAGAAGATTCTTCAACTTGCAGATCAAAAGATTTGTTAAGTCCACTTGAATAAGCCTTATTTTTATTCATTTCAACTCTAAAATAAGCAACACAATCTTTTACACGAGGAGGTGGTAGAGGAGGAACTTCAAGCGGAACAGGTTCATAAGTAGGTTCTTGCTGTACAGGGTTACGATTTTGGTGATGTTTCCATCTTAACACTGCTAAAAAGGACACAGCAACAACAATGGCAACCAAGACAGCGACTCCTATCACAAGCATCGCTATAACTGCAAGAATCAATAATGATCAATGATAATTAACATTCACACATATTGCTTGAGCAAACAGCTCATGAGATCATAAGTATGCAGTTATACATTATGGATTGCTTACCTAAGGCTGTTACTAAAGACAAAACATCTGATCGTTCCAAGTCTGGACTGGCTGTAGGACTGTATTATTGAATAACACGACACAACATTAAGGTCTGGTGGACTCAGTAACAATTTTGGGTTTTCATTTGATAAGTATATGTTATACCATGCCTACTCGTGGTGTATTCATGATACACCACAAGTAGGCATGGTATAACTGACTTGTACCATGGCAACCACAAGCCCACTGATGTCTGTAGGTTTCTATAGGATAAATAAGGGCGACTTGCGCACTCTTTATAGTTTACTGGTGAGGTTGACTCACAACTCTCACCCCTTCTCTCTTGAAGGTAGACCATTTCGATGGTCTTTTTTTGTCCTGTGGGAGTCATGTGACTCCACAGGATTTCCTGTGGAATATCTAGATATTCCACAGGAAATCCTGTGGAATAACTAGATATTCCACAGGAAATCCTGTTTTCCCATGGTATAACTGGAATACACCACGGGCGGCGCCTTTGAAGCCATGGTACAATTCTTTCTTATCATTCAGCCTCAGAATACCAATTTATTGAAAGCATATCGAGGAGAAAATACACTTGGAACTAGACGCATTACATTAGCTACAGCAACTATGAATTCATTGTCATAACCACCATTGTCATAACCACCAAAATTGCTATACTAACTGATGTTTGTATGGCTTAGTAGTTACTAGTATGAGAGAAATATAATTTTTGCTTATTCAATCTAACCTTATGATGATATCATCAGGCAAACACGTCATATTTGTGACAGTAAGAAAAGCCCCTGGATCAATGCCTATAAGAAGGAAACTTCTATACACAGCTTAGTGCACAAAGTGGCATACCACATGTAAGCCTTACAACTTCATCATTTGACCGAAAACATCGCTGTGTTGAATTTGGACACATTTCACAGTTAGATATGCAGACATCTGATGAATCACACTCTAATTCAGTGAGCCAGGTTGGTAGGGGAGTACTTCCACGACTGTAAGAATATGCGGATATGCATAATTATAAATTAGACAAGTACACGCATTATTATAATGATAATTATAGATGTGTTATAATAATAATTATTACATAGGGCAGTAATGAAAAATAATTATTAATTTTAATACGTTATACGTACCCACGAGTAGTTTCCGATCTAGCATAACCCAGTTGCCTACACACTGTATTAGCAACATATTTAGTGAATGAATCACTGCAGATTGTTCCCCATAGCCCATTGCAGTATACTTCAGCAAATCCTTCATTTGAATACATTCCATCTCGTAGACGAACCATTCCATCGTATGGGTCATGCGATATCCATGTGTTTACTGCATTGTAGTAGAATTTGTAAATGATATTATAGGAATTCAGTATTATAATAATATATTATTTTGGTTTTCATCATGATTTTGATAAATGTACGTTTCATGAAACTTTTCATGTACGCTCTTACAGTTGTACAAACATAGGTAGATTTTAATCTTTTGGCTAAAGGAAACAAATGTTCTTCCTTTGCACAACCAGCAATGAAGCGGTTTCAATTTGAGTTCATTGCTCCTTGCTCAGTCCGGACAATCCTTTGCACTTGAACATGTAACCTTATAAATGACACATTCCATAGTACACAGATACAGAAATGCTCATGATCAGTCTTTCTAAGTTAAAATTAGTGCATGCCAGGTGATACACATCTAGTGATGATAAAGTCTAGCCGTGGGGTCCGTATGGAGATTAGGCGGAAACATGATCAGCCCTACTTCACAACTAATGACTGATTAATAAAAACTGTCTGTAAACTATGCACCATGGAGGATTCCAAAGTTAATTAGCTACCTACCCTCAAACTTACCACATACTACAGATAAGTCATGATCACCATTGAAACAATCACTGGCATGGCGACCCATAATTCTGCACTGACTGATGGTAAGGTAGTTAGCAGTGTCACAGAATACGCCATCATAGAGAATTTCAAACGAATCAGTTCCGTATCTATCATAAATTAATTGGGTGTAGACACATTATTGAACAAGCATATAAATTACCCGTCTCTTTCTCCTATCCCAAATGAGCTAGCCTGTGTGTATCCAAGTTGATGACAAATCACGTGAGCTTCTGTTAGGCGAATGAGTCCTGTATTGCCACAGATGTTTCCCCAATTTCTGAATTCACTAACAATCTGAACTCGCCCAAAACTCGTTAAAACACCGGAATTTAATCCTTCTCTCCACAAACGTATTGTACCAACTGCGGGAGATGTACCGTTCGTCTGTTGTAGAATTAGTTGAATGAATGCAGCGATGTGGATTACACGACGTCTAAACGACAGCATAGCTGCATACGGCCAGCGCTATAAGGAGCGTTGCTATGCATATTTGTCATAAAACGGAAATCCATAGAGCTCGCCCCCCGCCCCGTGCAATCAGCCCCGCCCAATATCTACGAATTGCACACTCTACAAACTAGTATAGCACGTATCTATATTAAATCTGCTACTAACTGCATACATACAATTCCATTCCTAGCAATGGTGAGCAGAGCAGTGGCAGGATCCAGCTGGATCCAGCCAGAGCATGACTTTCAGTTCTGCTCTGAATTTTTCATGTTTTTCTGCCACCTTGAATAATTGGAACCAGTACATCATTAAATGATAGTTCATTTACATTATAGCTCATTTAATTTTAAAACCTAATATTTTGCACTATGCTCACTTAGCAGTGCCATCAGCAGCCTGGCAAAAGCGTACAATTACATTTCGTCTGAGGCCAATGTAGACTCAATACTCAAAATTTCACTCAATTACATTCATAGCTGTTGTTGCAAAGCCAATTCTTGCAATAAATGAAAGTTATACGTTAAACCGGCAGCACTGGCAGCTGAGCATTGGATTGTTAATGACAAGACCTCATCTGGTTCAGCTATATCTTGTCATCTGTATTACATTGTTAAGACAAAGTCAGCACACGACAAAGTCGGCAGCGCCTGGGAGCTTTTAACTTATCTTGCAGCTGGCGACGATAGTCCGCTGTTGAGAAAACCCTCACTTTCATTGGTGGTAAAATAAAGCTATTTGATGTGCAATAGAATCGGAGTTGTGGAAATCCTTAAAATAACAACACGAGCCCACTTTATGCATGCGGTCACTGCACATGATACATACCCACATATTTTTATCCAGAAACAACAGACATAACACCTTGATAAGTCCTAAGGGTGTCCAGATTAGGGGGCTCACCAATGTAACCCAAAAAGAAGCACATCAAAATTTACGAAAACTGTTTTCTTGGTGCATGTCCTCTCAGCATCATGTAGTGCACTTGCTAAACCACTGTTATTTGGCGAAGTTAATGCGGCCAAAAATGATTCAGCGCTTTCTTGGAGAGTTGGTTGACCTGACAGTACTATAAAAAATAAAATCCAAAGGCTGCACCAGTAAAAGGAACTCTTTTTGGATGGATCACTCTGACAGTCTGCAAGCCAGCAAACACAGCAGCCGTTGATGTACTGTAGGGATGCATGTGTGTTATCCAGTCAATATTGATTGTGTTATCGTCTCTGGTTGTTGGTGTACATTGTGGACCAGTGGACACGTCTTCATTGGTAACCCACCACTCCTACATCAATTTTTGATTGTGTAAAAAATGTTTTTATTTTATTTGTACAGCCAGATTGAAACAGTGTAAACAGGTAGTGGTTTAGAGATTTGAAAGTGCCAAAATCAGCATTTTCCGGCTGCAAAATCACCATTTTACTTCTTCAAGCAACTGCAGTATGGGTAGACATAAACACATGAAAATTGTCTGCAGAAGTGGATGGAGCTCATTTACAGAGCGTGCATAGATGAGCTTGTGTTAACAGCATAGATGATGATACAACCAGCTAGGATTTGAGACAAATTAAGATGAAGAACAGAAACAATAACTAATTGGCTGAGAGGCATCACAGTGCATCAAGAACGTCTTACCCGCGAGACTAAACTACACCAAAACTTCATGATTTCTTTCACTCCACACCCTAGAAAAAGACACACTGAACAAGAAAATTAAAATGGATTTCAAAAAGGGTGCTGAGATAGCAAATGAAGCTAGTATCTGCCATTGGAGGAGGTACAGGATGGTAACTGGCATGATTGACTGGCTAATAGACCATGGATCCCTACATCAGTGCAGCCTGTAACCCACGCAGTACAGCAGCCACGGATAAAGGGATAATCTATTAGCAGTCAATTGTGTTACCTCTTTGTTGGCTTAAAATGGGGGTCATGCAGTGGCAGATTTCTTCATTGTTACTCTGCTGTTACTCTCTTCATTGTTACTCAAAAACTGATACATTTAATAGAATAATGATTCATAAAAAATGAATGCTAATTGTAATAGATAATTATAATTGGATTGCTCAATGCTGTTATGCATTCAGCTTGAGTGTCACACAGATAAATGATCTGCAAATTTCGTCACATTTCCATAAGTACTGCTTGTTGGTAAAGTCGCTGATAGTGAGTGAGTTTGTGATGCCTGTTCTGGTACTTGCAAATGCATGTCATCCATTGCTACAAGTCCAGCATCATCAATAGATTCATATGTTCTATCGGATTCAGATGTTTCATGAATTACTTCAATACCGTCTGGTTGATGAAAACTTCTGTTCAATCCAACTGAATATGCTATACAGTCACTTGTTTCGACTTTGAAATAGGCAGGACAATCATGTAGTGTGATTGAATGCGTACGTAATGGCAATCTTGGAGGAATCAAGTCAACAGGCTCATATATTCCAGCTGTTTCTTCTCTGATTGTTCTATTAGCTTGTTGGTGATGCTTCCATTTGAACACAGCCACAGCCACAACAATGGAAACTATGGCTGCAATTACCACAACAACCGGCATTGGTGTAACTGCATAAAGTAAATACTGATATCAGCTGTATGCATGATGAAAATGGTACAATACAGCTGATACAAGTTAAAACTAAATTACGTGACCTAGTTTTGCAAACATATTGCCCTAATAATTAATTTTTAATTTAATAAATGTAATAGGACCACACCTAGTGCATGAGCTTAATTTGCTTACCTGCTTCTAGAGGAAAATTGTTTTGGTCCGTTGTAGTACTCATAGTTCCAGTACTGAAAGAATAAATTATAATTTTATTATTAATAAATCATGATTACTGTAAACCTAGACAAAGGGCATTTAAAATCCCCAATATATGTGGACAAGATAGACCTGCTAACTTATCACATTCTGAATGCACCAAAATAATTATAGATTACATGTAAGTATTTTTTTACAATTTTCCCTTGGAAGTTGATCAATTGCATGTGCTTGCTCGTGCACTAACTGCCGATGAAAGTGTTGATGTCATGAGTTTATACCTCTCATATAAACAAAAACTGGCTCAATCAAACCCTTTCGGATAAAAATGTCATAATAGTAGCGATCATGCATGATGCTACTAAGGGCGACACAAATTCTAAAATACAACAATACCACAAAGGAAGCCACTGCACTGCACTAACGAATAACACTTTAGCTTGTTGTAATCTCTTCATGTCGCCCTCAGAATGCCAGTTATAGAAAGCATGTCTTGGAACAACAAGAAGGAAATAAACAGAAACACACAGATCTAGACTTTGGATTAATAGTTTGTAGAATTGCATTACATTGGCTGCAACCATTGTTGTCACCGTATCTTGACATTGAGAAGACTTTGATTGCTGTACTGATGTCTATAACTTGTGTTTATATTATAATAATAATATTTTATTGTAAACACAAGTTAACCATCGAGTTGAGAAACAAAACATGTACAAGAGTCATTGTTGCATGAAACAGATCTCGATATTTGTTAGCTACAACATTGCTCATTAAATTAGGACAAAATTTCGCAAAATTATAATAATTATGGGTTATAATATTATTGGCAATATCATTAAGTTCAATCAAACCTCATCACTGTAGTTATTGCAGTAGTGATCGATTCATTTTTATCAGGCAAACATGTCATATTAGTGACAGAAGAAAATGCCTCAGGATCAATTCCTATGAATGATCAAAAATGTCTATACATGGCTACACTGATAATACACAAAGCCTACCACATGTAAGCATGACA
This sequence comes from Haliclona indistincta, assembly GCA_964017065.1. Taxonomy (NCBI): domain Eukaryota; kingdom Metazoa; phylum Porifera; class Demospongiae; order Haplosclerida; family Chalinidae; genus Haliclona; species Haliclona indistincta. The sequence goes on along the minus strand of OZ024786.1, from coordinate 2,985,402 downwards.
ACATGAACACATTGCTGTGTTGAGGATGGACACATTCCACAACTAGATATGCAGACATCTGATGAATTACACTCTAGTTCAGTGAGCCAGGTTGGTTGTTGATTATGTCCACGGCTGTAGGAGTGTACGTATTTATAAGAGCAGTAGATTGCATAAGTAATATCAAGAGTTCAAGTTAGTATGACATTACATGCATGTTTTAATTATGACTACATTATTAAAAGTTTGCAAAACTTTAAAGCACTCAAATATAAGCATTGTCATCTAAATAATTATTTGAGAAGGTTTGCATACCTGACTTGAGCTGTGTTTTCCGATCTAGCATAGCCCAGTTGTCTACACACTGTGTTAGCAACATCTCTAGTGAATGAACCACTGCAGATTGTTCCCCATTGCCCATTGCAGTATACTTCAGCAAATCCTTCATTTGAATACATTCCTTCTCGTAGACGAACCATTCCATCGTATGGGTCGTTCCATATCCGTGTGGTTACTGCATTGTAGTAAATTCTGTATAATTATCATATGTATCAGCTATGTAGAGAAGACCATAGTTTAGATGGCAGCTTCAATGGGCTAAAGACAAACTATATCGTTATCGATTTTAGAATTTCTAAGTTTATGCTCAACACATAGCTACACATCTTACGTAGTCATGCAAGCCACAGCAACGCAAAATTCCCAATAAATCTATGTCAAATACAATGATCCTGGGGATAAAATTTGCTGAATTTGTTTCTTTATATTGTACTTCTCTTCCCACCCAGTCATAATTACCAGTACACACATCCTTATGAATAATACATTCCAATTTCATTTCTGAGCACAACGTCTCTCATGACGTCTTAATCAAACACCAATGAGTGTTTGACTAAGTAAGTATTTATCTGGTGAAATCTTGAAGCTAAAAACATAATATCATTCCAAATAAGGTATTGACGGACCAAATAAGAAGAGGAACGCACTGAACATACCACTTGAAGTGTTTAGTGTTGCTACTCTTGTCTAATCGCTCAGGCTTTTCAGATTGCAGCACAAGTCTGCAGGACATAGCTTTTGTTGTATACTACAGTACACATAATTATGCCCTAGCAGTGGTAAGCAGCACAAAAGCAATAATTCCTGTGTCAGATGGCAGCCATGTTAGGATACTGAGTTACACGCTCCCTCACCATTTCATGGGATGCTCCTGATGCATTTAAGCTCTATACTTACACAAAGCAATTTTGAGCTCTTAACCACCCACTTTGGGGCCTCGATCAGAACTATGTTGTGTGTTTGTAAAAATAATTAAATTCCCATCATTTAATGCGCCTTGTGGCGGCAATGTTTGCGGTAAGAACACGACTTTCCTCCTTGTAAGGTCTAGGCATGCAGTAGTGAAACCTGGTCAGTGTTAAATGCCTGATATAATAAACAAGCTGTCCACTACATACCATGGGGATTCCAAAGTTACTTAGCTATATAGCCACCCCTATATACCCTCAAACTTACAGCATATTACAGATAAGTCATCATCACCATCAACACAGTCACTGGTAATACGACCCATAATTCTGCACTGACTGATGGTAAGGTAGTTAGCACTGTCACAGTATATGCCATCATGGATAAGACGAAACGAATCAGTTCCGTATCTATAAATTTGAGGATTAGTGTACGTGGCTATGCAAATAGACATATAACTTACCCGTCTATTTTGCCAGTAGAAAAATAGCTAGCCTGTGTGTATCCAAGTTGATGACAAATCACGTGAGCTTCTGTTAGGCCTATGAGTCTTCTATGGCCACAGATGTTTCCCCAGTATCCAAATGGACCAACAATCTGTACTCTCCCCAAACACGTTATAGCGCTAGCATTTAAATTTTCTCTCCACAAACGTATTGTACCAACTGTCGGAGATGTACCATTCGTCGGTGATGGTAGGACTAGTTGAATGAACGCAGCTAGGTGGATTACATGACATCTAAGCGACAGCATAGCTGCATACGACCACCCTAGCGCCGCGGCAGACAATGTTGTGCACCATACGTATTTGACCTAGTTCGCCCACGCAACCAGCCCCGCCCAATGGCATCTACGAATTACACTGTAATAATCTATGTTGACACACACATTGACACACATATCTATCTACTACCAATTGCATGCATACAGCATACACACTAAAACAAGTTATCAAACTGCATTCCTAGCGATGGTGACCGCAGCAGTGGCAGGATCTACAGTTAGCCCGATGTTGTTGGTGTTTTCAATGACTTGCAGCTCTGCTCTAAAATTTTCATTTCCTTCCAGCTCACCATCTTGATTGATTGGAACCAGTACATCATAGCTTGTTGCCGTGGCATTGAATGTTAGCTCAGTGACCGTATTATTATAGTCAATTCCATCTGTATAATAAAATAATTTAGAACCTGTAGTAATTTTACTTACTTGTAGCAGTGCCATCAGCAGTGGAAAAGCGAACAACTACATTCCGTCCGAGGACAATGTTCCCAAGAACAGCAATACTCAGCCTAGCAGAATCACCCTCAAATACAATCATAGCTGTTGTTACAAAGCCAATTCTTCCAACTAATAAATGAAAGTTATACAGGTACGTTACACCGGCATGCGTAGTTTACTTACCATCATTATCGATAATTTTGATATCAACACTTTTAGTACTATAGGTGACTGGAGTCTGAGCACTGGTGGTTGAGCGTTGGATTGTTACTGACAAGGTCTCATCTGGCTCAGCTATGTTGTCATCAGTGACACTGTAAGACACAGTCAACACACGAATAGAGCCGTGAAAATTAACCGAGCTTGTTGTTGGTGATAAATAGTCAGCTGTTGAAAGAAAGAATGTGACATAGAGAAAGAATTTTTGAGAAAAAGAATGTTTACAATGTGACATAGTGGTTCAACACAACGTGACACAGAAACAGAACAAATTTTTATATCTGCAACAAAATAGCGCAAGCAAAAGCATCACATTGTAAACCAGCCTTTAAAATAAGACTACCGGCCAACTTCATGCATGTAGATACTGCATGTGATTCCAAAAATGATTTACAATTATTTTAACAACTTCAGAATTTAGTATAACACCTTGATAATTCACAAAGTTGTCCAGATTACAGAGGTCTCACCGTAACACAAAATCCAGTGCATGAAATGTTTCAGTACCTGATTTTGTTGCTGTCTTCTCAGCATCAAGAATATCCACATGTAGTGCACTTGTTAAACCAGTGTTAATCAACGTTATAGTGGCCAAGAATGTTCCAGCACTTTCTTGAACAGTTGATGGAGCTGACAGAGACAGTATGGCAGCTACAACAGAAATAGTTATGCATTATGGCACATTTTGAAATTATCTTGTACAATTTTTTAACTGATACAATACAGTACTCAACTGCACGAAAAATGAACAAAACCTTTCTAAGTTATAATGTGTTGATGACACGGTTTTTAATCAATGCCGCACAAATTATTGCATTTTTAACAAAAAAATAATATGCATGCACTTATAAACATACCATCATCATCGACAATGATTATTCTCACGCTCTGAAAGTGAGGAGGTGCAGAACCATCAAAAGCTACATTTGGTACTATTCTCAGCTGTCCAATCTCCTCTCCTTCAGCAATATCATCATTGATAACATTAGGAGTTAATATCTGATTAAATCGAATATGTGGTTGATAATTATCCACTCCAAAGCTAAAATCTCCAGATGCTATTAGAGAATAAAAAACAATTATTCTTGATACGAGGCTATGCCATATTAAACCTACGTCCAAACGAAAAATCTCCTTTGATAGATTTTAATTCAAGAACATAACCAAATGATTTCTCAGTTGCATTGCCAGTTGCTGCACTGACAAAAATCTCCTGTATTCCTTCATCTAACTGCTCATTGTAAATGAACTCTTGTTGCTCAAAACCAAAGAAAAATGCTGCAGAGATGATACAATAATACCTATAACTATGCAATGAAACTTACGATCATTATCGTATATTCTGACAAGAGCTGTCTGTTTAGATGGTGTAAAACTAACTCCAAAACTGGTGTAGTTATCACAACTCTAGAGTTGTTAACATAATTATAAAACTCTAGTTCAGGCTATGTGCACTGAACTAGAGTTGTACAGTAAAAAATAATTATTATATCAGCCGTATTAGATGCACTTTTCTTAAACTTGTAGCTGGCTTGTCTATTCTGTGTACAAAACAAAACGACATAACTAGTACAAAGTGCTTGCTTCCTATGCTGTTTTCTAGTGTTAGACTTGGCAGTGTTCCTTAAGTGTAACCATCAGCAAAAATGTTACAACAGAGGCTAATCCTACCCGAGTGCATTATCGATGCAAACATAGTGCTTACAATCAACTAAACCTACTTGATGATCTTGATTTTGTGATGGTCACTATTGAAATTTCATCAACATCTCCTGATCCCAATGTGCTGTTTGACTCTTGTAAGACACACTGGCAATGTTGGTTCCTGAGAGCAATTCTCGTATATACATGCTACAAACTCAAACAGGTATATACTTGCCTACAAATTTCATAAGAAGCTAGTTCACAGTTATTATTGCAACACAACTCCATCATTAGTGGACAGTCATTGTCGGCTCTACAATCACATTCTTCTCCCTTTTCGATAACTCCATTGCCACAGACAGGATTGCCTACATGTAAACAAGTTATACGTAGTCATGACAACAACTTCCATCCTCCTACTTTTGAAGCAATCTTGACGTTTGTTCAATAACTGATAAACGGGAAAAGTACTGCATCTAGAAAACCTGAGCTTGTTGGGTCCCATATTAGCCGTAATTAATCCAGCCATTATGAAATTTCCGTCAGGAAGTCCAGGATAACATTCCTCAACATCTGGTTGATCGTGCTGTGTATATTCAAAGAGAAAAAAATAATACTCCTTCACTGTCTTATATGTACATATACAGTCTAATCTGGACACCATTTAGACCCAACAAAACGAAAGAGAGAGATGTCCTGACCTCAGAGGCTGTTAAACATACGATTTGGGATTACATACAATGTCCGCAATATAGTGAGCAAGCTTTTTTGAGGGGTGTTCAGTGTTCACCGTGAGCGGTTCTACTGTAATGGTACTTACCACTGTAACTCCAAAATTATGACCAAATCCATGAGCAATTGTCAAAGCTCCAATGAACGGTATTTGTTTCCTTCCTCGAAGATTTAACGTAACAACAGCAGAATTGAACCTCCGGCAAATTCCGATTTGAGTTCCAGGCTCGCCGTAATTATATCTACCTAAGTAGCCATTGAGGTCTCTATAAGTCAGTAGCAGTGAAACACAAAATCTGCTATTGTCACTCTGATTTGAGAAAAGATTGAGCAGTGAAAGACTACTGATGTTGTCACTACCGTATTTATCAGCATCAGGTGTAGTCAGAATGGTAGTTTCAAGCAGTGAGACTGTTATGTTGTCTGGTTCGCCATCATCATCGAAATCAGCATTTCGATATATTTGCTGAACAACTGAAAACATGTATAAAATTTCGGAAAGAGCGTTTTGAACACTTCCTCCACTGAAATTAGTAAGAAAATGATCATCTGCAACTACTCTAGTGTAGCAGAACTTGTTCTTTGGAATTGGAAGCAATCCTCGTTTCACATGAGTTTTGAATTGAGGCATGATCTTGACATCAATATCATCAGTGTATTTGTTGATTCGATCATGCTGATCAGTGTGATGTGGTCGCTGGTGAATGATGCTTTGATCGGAATAAATCACAGAGTGGAATTCTGTTGTGTGATTGAAATATTTGTAAGCGTGCTCAATGAGATAAATGTGATGGTTGCTCAGGACTACCACTCCATCAAACACTCCATTGACTATGTGACCGTGAACATGAGAGAACTGATCCCCTGTTTTGGATTGTAAAACTAATGCTGTGACCTAGCTAGCATGCATGAGTACAATATCCAAACCTTCAAGTTTTCCTTGATACAAAGTTCCATGATCTGCATAGTCAAGTGGTTCTAAGCTACCATCACTCTGTTGTACAAGAAACTGTGACCCTGGAGCTAGTACACCACTGGCTGGCCATAACTTAAGATTAAACTGCCTGAAATACACAAAACATACAGTGAGTTGCCGGCAAGAAAATAAAATAAGATGTACCTGTCCATAGCGATGAAAAATAAATTGATAAACATTTTGGATTGCAAAGCCGAATTAGGTGACCTATACTGCTCACACTGCTTCAGAATATTAGTGGAATTGTATGAAAGCACTTCATAATGACTGATTTCATCGAAAATAGATCTTTCTGTGGTAGGTAAGACCATGATAGATGGCTGTAGCTAAAGAGCCATTGATCATAATCACTTACTGTCACGAGTTATCATGTAGCCATTGCTACTCAACGTTGCATATAGTAGTAGATTGAAAAGAAATCTAGTTCTCAGCTGATTCATGATCGAACAGAAGCTTTGGCTGTTTAGTAAATCGACAATTTAGCCTTGCAATAACATGCAGGCAACTGAAATCTTTATACATCTAGTGTAAAGTACTTAATTCTGACGATTGTTCCATTACATAGGAAGTTTCTATAAAACTGGATGAACTTTGTGTCAATACATGTTGGTTCATGTTGATTAATAATATAATTATCATAAGCAGAAATTTAAAAACACAGCGTGTGCATTTACAATTAATTTTGTTTAACAAAGTCAGTTTGAGAGCTCGACAATATGCAATAGCTATTGATAGATTAGTCTAGCGCACTATGACACTTTCCCGCAAATGACACATTCTCTCTTTTTGCAGGAGAGGGTCATAGCGCGCTAGACTAATGATAGATCAGCTGGATGTCAAATAGACTCTTCAACGATAGTACATCTAACTTGCCTGCTGATAGTACATGCGATATCTTTATGTATAAATCTGGACTAGAAATGCAAATCTTTGGCAGATCAAACAAAGAACATAGTGACGGAAGTAATTTTAACTGACTTAATGTCGGATTTCCGCTCAAATACGAACGTGCACAAAATTAATGTCCGTGTCACGGATAGGCAGACTTTTCACGATTACAAAACAAGAGCATAGATAACAAGAGGTCGTTGAGCTGAGCGAACTGGGTACACAACTGGTCGATAGATATGCCTCATACCTTTCCAGTGAGACTAGGTAAGCCGTGTAAAATGCAGCTAGCACTGAGGAGCGCATGGACTGAGTAAGCAATAGTAGCTAGTACATAGTGCATGAAGGCTAGAAGGGGAGGGGCTTGTGAACATACAGATAGAGCGAGTGTCAGCCTCAGTTTCCCAGCTGTAACGGTTTCTCCTTTGCTCTATTGTCCTGTGTTACTACAGAAGACCGTCCCACTCTTGTGGAGTTGCAGTATTTTCAATACACAAGTGACAGTGGAGCAGTAGAGAGTGTGTTTATAATGGATGCCATTGCTCCAAGGTGGAAGCAACTAGGTATAGCTCTGGGATTCAGTGGTCCTCAGCTCGATAGCATTGAGAGGAGTAAGCATTACATTGTCGAGGATTGTTGTCTAGAGCTGTTGAAACAATGGCTACAAGGACGTGTTGTAGAACAACCAATAACATGGCGTACTCTACTGGTAGCTATGGTACAGGCTGGACACTGTTATAGTGTAGCGCAGCAAGTGTGGAGGGAAATTGCTGATGGTGAAGGTGAGAGCTAGTTTGTATGTCGTAATTATTGTGTCTACAATAACACACTTTGCTATATGGTTTCCACAATAGACTGGTTTTCCCCTATTACTATAATTGTGGTCATGTTATATAAACCATGCTAGACATAGAATGTGAATTAATGCAATTCAGATATTACTTCCAAAATTTTGGCTTCATGCATTCTAGAGTTCAGCATACATATTTGTTTCTCATGTAATAGTACTTTATTTGCATTTTTTCATAGCTCTTGTTCTTCCACAACATGGTTCATTCTGGCGCACTATCAGATTAACTGAGATAACTAAGAAGAAAGTGGTTCTAGCCATAATTTGCGTCATCATAGTTACAACAGTTATGTTCAATACTCCTCGTGATAAGCACTCCAGCCTTCCTGGATCACTTGTTGAGTATCAAAAGTACCTTAGGGAATACTACAGTGATCCTTATCCGCTATATTCAAAACCTGTATTTTCAATCAATCGTCCAGAGCAACCATTGACCCCAGTATTAGTTCGTGTTGATAATAATGAAACTGATTTGTCAGTCCATCATCAGAGATATCTACTATTCCATGGAAATGTTAACGATATTCAAAAGTGGAAAGGTGTAGTTAAATTGACTGACGTAGGCTCTCTAAAAAGTGGGAGAAAAGCAAAATTCGTACTGATAGAAGGTGATCCAGGAATGGGCAAATCAACGTTATGTTGGCAGCTGTGTGGACTATGGAGAGAAGGCAAGCTACAATGGGACCTCATGGTGATTGTGAGGATTAGTGATAAATACATTCGTAAAGCCAGCAGTCTTTATGATCTGTTGCACCACCATGATGACAAGACCAGAATGACCATTGCACAGGACTTGTGGAAACGAGAAGGAGAGGGATTGCTCTTATTTCTTGACGGATATGATGAAATTTCTGAAAACCAACTGAATGAATTTTCAGTGATTCAACAGATTTTAAACAATCAATTTCTTCGCAAGGCCACTGTTGTAGTAACCAGTCGACCGTTAACTGCAAATACACCACTAACTCCTGAGTTCAAACGAAGCTTAGACCAACGTCTTGAAATTGCTGGTTTTAACGAAACTGACATACAGACGTACATCACTCTGTCAAGTAAAAGCAATCAGCATCTTTCAGACAACTTTCGTTTTTATCTTTCAAGTCATCCTTCTATATTATCTGTCATGTACAATCCTCTTCACTGCACTATTCTGACAGAGTTGTTTATTCAGTATTGGCAAAATGAACGAAAGGCGTCTACTCCGATCACCTTAACAGAACTTCACAGGGCCCTCGTTATGAACATTATAAAACATAATCTGCCTCCAAGCCAGTCAATGGCACCTATCAGTCTTCCCAATTATGTGAAAGAGAGCATTATGCAGCTAACTGCACTGGCTGCAAGTGGACTATTTAAAAGAGGATACATTTACGATGGTGTTACATGGAATACTCTAGGACTAATGGTGTCATTTAACCTACTTTACAATATCAGAAACAATCAGCAAGTAAAATACATGTTCCAGCACTTATCTTTTCAGGAGTACCTGGCAGCCGTGCATTGGTCCACCCATCCAGATCAACTATCGCAAGAGCTCATGGAACCACTCACATTCAAATCTATTGCACAGGGCCAGAAAAGTGAAAGCAATAATTCTTGGGAAAATGTGCGCATACGTTGGCCGTTGTATCTGTATTTAGCTGGTCTAACTAAACTAAAAGTCTTTCCTGATGATCTGTTAGTGCCTGATAATATTCTGAATATAACTCAGATCTGTGAGCTGTTGTTTGAAGCCCAGTCTCCTTCTAAAGTGATGGCTGTGTTTGGTAACAGAACTATCAATGTTCATTCCTCTGCACTGGACTGGTATAGCATTGGTTACTGTATCACTAATAGTGACCACACCTCCAGATGGCTCATTAATATTAGTCACAAAGACCAGCTCCGGACCATGTCTGATGGTTTGTCCTATTCTATTGACCCGTCAAAGTGGTCTGAAAAAAATGGTCCAACTATACATCTTCATCTCACAAAAGGCATCGGTAAAATTTCAGGAACATTTCCGTGCCAGTATTTTCCATCAGTATGCAGTCAGTATAGCAGTGTTCTTGAATAGAGGTATAGAAAAGGCTGCTAAATTCATGGTATTGACATGCAATGCACTCAACTATCAACAGAATAATCATGATATACCTTTCTTTCCAATGGTTTTTGCAACACAATAAACACGTAGAAGAACAGGTTTTACCAGTACAAAGAATATAATTTATGCTTATAATTATAATTTTTTTCCAGTACCATTTTTATTATAAATGCTGACAAAATAGTTGCTAGTACCGGAGTATATATTTATTATGTTTTGAGAACATCATGCAGAGACTGTGTTCCTACATAGCCATGAATCAATGACTAATTTTTAGTATAGTGCATCAGAACAATTTTTTATTTTGCTTCGTACATGCAGAATTTCATCTAATCACGCATCAAGTTCTAAACGTCATTTAACTTTGGTTGACAGTAGCTGCTACAAATCTACACAGAGGCTCTACTTGCAACTTTTGTCACGATTCCATAAAAATTATTTCTTGGTAGAGTTTCTGACAATGAACGTGCTTGCGATGTCTTGACTGATACTTGCAATTGCATATCATCCTTCGCGACACATTCACCATCAATAGATTCATAAGTTCCATTAGAAGATTCTTCAACTTGCAAATCAAAAGATTTGTTAAGTCCACTTGAATAAGCCGTATTTTTATTCATTTCAACTCTAAAATAAGCAACACAATCTTTTACACGAGGAGGAGGTAGAGGAGGAACTTCAAGCGGAACAGATTCATAAGTAGCTTCTTGCTGTACAGGGTTACGATTTTGGTGATGTTTCCATCTTAACACGGCTAAAAAGGACACGGCAACAACAATGGCAACCAAGACAGCAACTCCTATCACAAGCATCGCTATAACTGCAAGAATCAATAATGGTCAATGATAATTAACATTCACACGTAATGCTTGAGCAAACGGCTCATGAGATCATAAGTATAGTTATACATTATAGATTTATGTTGAATTGCTTACCTAAGGCTGTGACTAAAGACACACTGTCAGCATCTGATTGTTCCAAGTCTGGACTGGCTGTAGGACTATATGATTGAATAACATGACACAACATTAAGGTCTGGTGGACTAAGTAATGATTTTGGGTTTTCAATCGTTGATACTTCCTTCTTATTGTTCGGCTTCAGAATACCAATTAACAATTGTATTGAAAAGCATAATTATCGTGGAATGTTGAGGAGAAAAAACACTTGGAGCTAGAGTTTAGTTTACAGAATTTCCATTACATTGGCAACTATACTAACCGGTGTTTGTATGCATGGCTTCGTAGTTACTAGTATGAGAGAAGTATAATTTTAGCTATTTAAATCTAACCTTATGATGATATCATCAGGCAAACACGTCATATTTGTGACAGTAGGAAAAGCCCCTGGATCGATGCCTATAAGAAGGAAACTTGTATACACAGTTACATACAGTGCACAAAGTGGCATACCACATGTAAGCCTTACAACTTCAACATTTGACTGAAAACATTGCTGTGTTGAATTTGGACACATTTCACAGTTAGATATGCAGACATCTGAGGAATCACACTCTAATTCCGTGAGCCAGGTTGGTTGGCGAGTACTTCCACGACTGTAAGAGTACATAATTATAAATTAGACATGCACAAGCATTATTATAATGCATGTGTTATATGATGACATTGTAAGGCATTAATATTAATTTTAATACGTTTACGTACAAGACTCCGCGAGTAGTCTCCGATCTAGCATAGCCCAGTTGCTTGCACACTGTATTGGCAACGTATCTAGTGAATGAACCACTGCAGATTGTTCCCCATTGCCCATTGCAGAATACTTCAACAAATCCTTCATTTGAATACATTCCTTCTCGTAGACGAACCATTCCATCGTATGGGCCATGCCATATCCGTGTGGTTACTGCATTGTAGTAGAATTTGTAAATGATATTATAGAAGTTCAGTATTAGGGAGGCACGGTAGTGCCTCCCTATGTAGGGTTGAACGAGAAAACAAGATGGCGGCTACATACAATGTATTAGCGTTCAAACGCTGATATTTCGCCTGGTGATGAATTTTATACGTCCAAAGACACTTAAATCTGCTATCTGGCGTTGCCCCATCTTACAGTAGCAAGGAGATTGCTCGAGATTGTTACTAAAGTGACGAACCTGGAAACGGTGAAAAACGAGTTTTCTTCTTTCTTCTTTCTTCAACTCGCCTAGCGCCTTTACGCGAGCAGTGCCGAGACCAAAACACCCACGAACAGTCGTGAAATTCTCCTGGCATGTGCCTTTTGAACTCAGTTTTTAGCGCAACGGCAATATAAATTCCGCGATTTCTCGATCGTGATCCATTGTCAGCTAAGTGTTAGACGCCATTAATAATTATAGTGATTGCGCAATACGCACGTGACCAAGCTGTGGTTAGCGCACGTGACCAAGCACAAGCTTGAGTATCGCCATGCACGCCGTATAGATCACGGAGAACACATATTTGTCTGGAGTCTTCGAAGAACGGTAAGCTAGCAAGCGCAGAATCACCAATCTGCCTTGCCAGATAATTATAACCGTCGTAAACAAGTGTGGGCGGGGCTCGTATGCACTGTCGATGTCTTCATGCATGCGTAGGCGAGCTGATATCTGCATTATAATAGCTACAAGTTTAAAATTGTTAATAATTAGGAAAAGCCATCAGCAACAGGAAAACCAATTAACCAATGGTGGAAACAAAGATGGCACAGTAATTGCATGATATTGAACTGCACTTCACTGAAAAAGAAAAAAGGACACAAACAAGAAAATTAAAAAGATTTCTATCGAAATCAAAAGGATGTAGGGTTGTGAAATCTACCACTGGTCAACAATGTAAACTAACAAGGAGCAAGCATGGAATGGTAACACGATTGACTTGCTAACAGACCATAGATCCCTACATCAGTGGCTGTACATAAGCTGTCACAAGCTGAATGCACGTCAGGTGTCAGTCAACAGCAAATAGCCGAACTAGCTATAGCCAACCACAGCAGCCACTGATGTAGGGATCTATGGTCTGTTAGCAAGTCAATCGTGTTACCATTCCATGCTTGCTCCTTGTTAGTTTACATTGTTGACCAGTGGTAGATTTCACAATCCTACATCCTTTTGATTTCGATAGAAATCTTTTTAATTTTCTTGTTATTTTGGTTTCCACCATGATTTTGATTCATGTATGTTTCATGAAACTTTTCATGTATACGTACAAACATGGCTAGATTTTAATATTTTTTTGTTAAAATGAAACAAAAGTTCTTCCTTTGCACAACCGGCAATGTCGCGGTTTAAATTTGAGTTCATTGCTCCTTGCTCAGTCCGGACAATCTTTTGCATTTACACATGTAACCTTATACATGACACATTCCATAGTGCACATGCAGATACAGAAATGCTCAGTCTTGTTATAATAAGTTAAAATTAATAACATTAGTGCACCCAAGTCATACACATCTACAGTAGTGATGATAAAGTCTAGCCGTGGGGTCTGCATGAAGCTGCAGATATGTAGGAAACATGATCAGCCCTACTTCACAACTAATGACTGATACAGTAAAAACTGTCTGTAAACTGCGCACCTTGGAGGATTCCAAAGTTAATTAGCTAATTAGCCACAAACTTACCACATATTACAGATAAGTCATCATCATCATTGAAACAATCACTGTCATGGCGACCCATAATTCTGCACTGACTGATGGTAAGGTAGCTAGCAGTGTCACAGAATACGCCATCATAGAGAATTTCAAACGAATCAATTCCGAATCTGTCATAAATTAATTGGGTGTAGACATAATCGAACAAACATATACATTTTTACCCGTCATTTTTGCCTGTAGAAAAATCGCTAGCCTCTGTATATCCAAGTTGATGACAAATCACGTGAGCTTCTGTTAGGCGAATGAGTCCTGTTTTGCCACAGAAGTTTCCCCAATTTCCGAATTCACCAACAATCTGTACTCGCCCAAAACTCGCCGAAACACCAGAATTTAATCCTTCTCTCCACAAACGTATTGTACCAACTGCTGGAGATGTACCATTCGTCTGTTGTAGAATTAGTTGAATGAACGCAGCGATGTGGATTACACGACATCTAAACGACAGCATAGCTGCATACGGCCAGCGCTATAAGGAGCGCTGTTATGCCTAGGCAATGTAAGGCATCATACTTGTCATGAAACGGAAATCCATGGAGCTCGCCCCCGCCCAGTGCAATCAGCCCCGCCCAATATCTACGAATTGCACACTCTACAAACTAGTATAGCACACATCTATATTATTATATCTGCTACAAGCTGCATGCATACAATTCCATTCCTAGCAATGGTGAGCAGAGCAGTGGCAGGATCCACAATTAGTTTGATGTTATTGCTGTTTTTACCAGTGTGCTCTGAAATGTTCATGTTTTTCTTAGTATGCTATAATTTTAAAACCTAATAATTATTTTTGCACTATGCTCACTTATAGCAGTGCCATCATGGAGCAGCCTGGGGAAAGCGAACAACTACATTTCGTCCGAGGATAATTTTCTCAAGAACAGCAATACTCAGTGTAACAAAATTGCACTCAATTACATTCATAGCTGTTGTCCAATTCTTGCACTAACAAATGAAAGTTATACGTTACACGTACCGGCATGCGTATATAGTTTACATTCTTACTATCATTATCGATATTGTGATATCAACACTTTTAGTACCAAAGATGACAGCACTGGCAGCTGAGCATTGGATTGAAAATGCGGACAAGACCTGTCATCTGTAACATTGTTAAGATATAGTCAACACATGATAGAGCCTGGAAATTAACTATTCTTGCAGTTGGCGATGATATAGTCTGCTGTTGAGAAAATCCTTCACTTTCATTGGTTGTAAATAAAGATATCCATCATTTTTGATGTACAATAGAATCTGAGTTTGTGGAAAGTCCCACGTAGGGATACTTGGGACTTTTACAAGCATTGTTCCTTTACTTTTGCAAGCAAGATGGTGATCATACATATACCATCTTGTTCCATTCCTTTTTCAAGCATCATCCCTACACTAAATTTTCAGTTTTTTTATTTTAATTTACTACAGTGTACATTGGTTCATTGCTCAGTAGATTGTATTTAACCATACGCTCAATTTTTGTAATACTGATTATTGTAATTGTTTCTAGTTGCCATGCACAAGTACATGCGTGGCAATGCATGTACTGCTCAATTCAAGAGTTCTCTTATACATCATAAAAATAATTACTGTGCATACATTACAAGTTAGTCATTACAACTCTAAAATAAGAATAAGCATCACAGTCTTTTACACGAGGAGGTGGTAGAGGAGGAATTTCAACCTTAACAGGTTCTTAAGTTGGTTTTTGCTGCACAAGGTTTTCTTGCTGTACAGGGTGATGCTTCCATCTTAACACAGCTAAAAAGGACACGGCAACAACAATGGCAACCACGACAGCAACTCCTATCACAGTCATCGCTATAACTACATGAATCAATAATGATCAATGATAACATTCACACATAATGGTTGAGCAAAGAACACTATTCTTAACAGCTCATGAGATCATAAATATGTAGTTACACATTATAGATTTATGTTCAATTGCTTACCTAAGGCTGTGACTAAAGACACACTGTCAGCATCTGTTTGTTCCAAGTCTGGACTGGCTGTAGGACTATATGATTGAGTAACATGGCACAACATTAAGGTCTGGTGGACTCAGTAATGATTTTGGGTTTTCTCTCGATAATTCGTTCAGCCTCAGAATACCAATTAATTTTATTGAAAGCATATTATGTTGGAATGCTGAGGAGAAAACTTGAAAACACTTGGAACTAGACTTTAGTATTTGCAGAATATCCATTACATTCATTGGCTACAAATAATTATGAATATCATTCTCATAACCGCAACCTTGGGATTGCTATATTAACTGATGTTTGTATGACATCACTGTTACTATTGTGAGAGAAATTAACTATAGATAATTCAATCTAACCTTATGACGATATCATCAGGCAAACACGTCATATTTGTAACAGTAGGAAAAGCCCCTGGATCAATGCCTATAAGAAGGAAACTTAATTCTATACATGACTACATAGTGCAAAAAGTGGCATACCACATGTAAGCCTTACAACTTCAATGTTTGGTTGAAAACATTGCTGTGTTGAGGATGGACACATTTCACAGTTAGATATGCAGACATCTGATGAATCACACTCTAATTTAGTGAGCCAGGTTGGTTGGTGAGTACTTCCACGACTGTAAGAGTATGCGGATATGCATAATTATAAATAGACATGCACAAGCATTATTATAATGATACATGCAAGTATACATGTGTTATTATTAATATATGATGACATTGTAATGAAAAATAATATTAATTTTTACACGTTTACATACAAGACTCCATGAGTAGTCTCCGATCTAGCATAGCCCAGTTGTCTACACACTGTATTAGCAACATCTTCAGTGAATGAACCACTGCAGATTGTTCCCCATTGCCCATTGCAGTTTACTTCAACAAATCCTTCATTTGAATACATTCCTTCTTGTAGACGAACCATTCCATCGTATGGGTTGTTCCATATCCGTGTTGTTGCTGCATTGTAGTCAAATGATTTGTAAATGATATTATAGGAATTCAGTGTTATATATTATTTGGTTTTTATCATGATTTTGATTCATGTACATGTATGTTTCATGAAACTTTTCATGCACGCTCCTACTGTAGTGCAAACATAGCTAGATTTTAATCTTTTAGCTAAAAGGAAACAAGTTCTTCCTTTGCACAACTGGCAGTGAAGCAATTTCAATTTGAGTTCCAGTCATTGCTCCTTGCTCAGTCCGGACAATCTTTTGTACTTGCACATGCAAGCTTATACATGATAACGCACAGATACAGAAATGCTCTTGTTATGTTAAAATTGATAATATTAGTGCATACCAAGTCATACACATCTAGTGATAAAGTCTAGACGTGGGGTCTGCATGAAGATTTTGCGGAAACATGATCAGCCCTACTTCACAACTAATGACTGATATAATAAAAACTGTCTGTAAACTACGCACCATGGGGGATTCCAAAGTTAATTAGCTAACTTGCCACAAACTTACCACATATTACAGATAAGTCATCATCCTCATTGACACAATCACTGGCTTGGCGACCCATAATTCTGCACTGACTAATGGTAAGGGCCGGTATTTAGCAGTGTCACAGAATACGCCATCATAGAAAATTTCAAATGAATCAGTTCCGTATCTGTCATAAATTAATTGGGGGTTGACACATTATTGAACAAGCATTATAAATTACCCGTCTCTTTCTCCTGTCCCAAAAGAGCTAGCCTGTGTGTATCCAAGTTGATGACAAATCACATGAGCTTCTTTTAGGCGAATGAGTCCTGTTTTGCCACAGAAGTTTCCCTAATTTCCGAATATACCAACAATCTGAACTCGCCCAAAACTCCAGAATTTAATCCTTGTCTCCACAAACGTATTGTACCAACTGCCGGAGGTGTACCATTCGTCTGATGTAGAATTAGTTGAATGAACGCAGCGATGTGGATTACACGACATCTAAACGACAGCATAGCTGCATACGGCCAGCGATATAAGGAGCGCTGTTATGCCTAGGCAATGTAAGGCATTTTGTCATGAAACGAAAATACATGGAGCTCGCCCCCGCCCAGTGCAATCAGCCCCGCCCAATATCTACGAATTGCACACTCTACAAACTAGTATAGCACACATCTATATTACATCTGCTACTAACTGCATCCATACAATTCCATTTCTAGCTATGGTGAGCAGAGCAGTGTCAGGATCCACAGTTACTTTGATCTTATTGCTGTTTTTATCAGTGTGCTCTGAAATGTTCATGTTTTTCTTAGTATGCTATAATCTTGAATAATTGGAACCAGTACATCATAACATGTGGTTGTGGTATTAAATGATAGCTCAGTCACACTCTATTTATAAGTTTAAAACCTTTTATTTTTGCACTATGCTCAAGGCACTTATAGCAGTGCCATCATGGGGAAAGCGAACAACTACATTCCGTCCGAGGACAATTTTCTCAAGAACAGCAACACTCAGTGTAGCAGATTCGTACTCAAATACATTCATAGCTGTTGTTACAAAGCCAATTCTTGCCACTAAAGTTATACGCTTGTTTACATTCTTACCAGGCATTATTGATGGTTGTGATATCAACACTTTTAGTACCAAAGATGGCAGCGCTGGCAGCTGAGCATTGGATTGATATTGACAAGACCTCATCTCGTTCAGCTACGTCATCAGTAACATTGTTAAGACATAGTAAACACACGATAGAGCCTGGAAACTTTTAACTTATCTTGCAGTTGACGACAATAGTCCGCTGTTGAGAAAATCCCTCACTTACATTGGTTGTTTAAAATAAAGTTATTTGATGTACAATAGAATCGGAGTTTGTGGAAATCCTTAAAATAACAACATGAGCCCACTTTATGCATGCGGACATTGCACATGATGCATACCCAAACATTTGTATCCAGAAACAACAGACACAACACCTTGATAAGTCCTAAGGGTGTCCAGATCACCAATGTAACCCAAAAAAGAAGCACATCAAAATTTTACGAAATCTGTTTTTGTTGGTGCATGTCCTCTCAGCATCATGTAGTGCACTTGCTAAACCAGTGTTAGTTGGCGAAGTTAATGCGGCCAAAAATGATTCAGCGCTTTCTTGAAGAGTTGATTGACCTGACAGTACTATAAAAATAAAATCCAAAGGCTGCACCAATAAAAGGAACTCTTTTTGGATGGATCACTCTGACAGTCTGCAAGCCAGCAAACACAGCAGCCGCTGATGTACTGTAGGGATGCATGTGTACATGTATTATCCAGTCAATATTGATCGTGTTACAATTCCATGTTATCTCTAGTTGCTGGTGTACATTGTGGACCAGTGGACACGTCTTCATTGGTAACCCACCTCTCCTACATCATTTTGATTGTGTAAAAAATGTTTTGATTTTATTTGTACAGCCAGATTGAAACAGTGTAAACAGGTAGTGGTTTAGAGATTTGAAAGTGCCAAAATCAGCATTTTCCGGCTGGAAAATCACCATTTTACTTCTTCAAGCAACTGCAGTATGGGTAGACATAAACACATGAAAATTGTCTGCAGAAGTGGATGGAGCTCATTTACTGAGCATGCATAGATGAGCTTGTGTTACCAGCATAGATGATGATACAACCAGCTAGGATTTGAGACAAATTAATTAAAATGAAGAACAGAAGCAATAACTATAATTGGCTGAGAGGCATCACAGTGCATCAAGAACTACACCAAAACTTCATGATTTCTTTCACTCCACACGCTAGAAAAAGACACGCTGAACAAGAAATGATTGGCTAATAGACCATGGATCCTACATCAGTATCCATGCAGTACAGCAGCCACGGATAAAGGAATAACCTGTTAGCAGTCAATCATGTTACCTCTTTGTTGGCTTAAAATGGGGGACATGCAGTGGCAGATTTCTTCATTGTTACTCTGCTGTCCCTACATCCTTTTGATCTCAGAAAAAACAGATTATACTTATATAGAATAATTATTCATATCAGTTGAATGCTAATTGTAATAGATAATTATAACTGGATTGTTCAATGCCTATCTGCATTCTGCTTGAGTGTCACACAGAAAAATGATCTGCAAATTTCGTCACATTTCCATAAGTACTGCTTGTTGGTAAAGTCGCTGATAGTGAGTGAGTTTGTGATGCCTGTTCTGGTACTTGCAAATGCATGTCATCCATTGCTACAAGTCCAACATCATCAATAGATTCATATGTTCTATCGGATTCAGATGTTTCATGAATTACTTCAATACCGTCTGGTTGATGTAAAGTTCTGTTCAACCCAATTGAATATGCAATACAGTCAGTTGTTTCAACTTTGAAATAGGCAGGACAATCATGTAGTGTGATTGAATGCGTACGTAAAGGCAATCTTGGAGGAATTAAGTCAACAGGCTCATATATTCCAGCTGTTTCTTCTCTGATTGTTCTATTAGCTTGTTGGTGGTGATGTTTCCATTTGAACACAGCCACAGCCACAACAATGGAAACTATGGCTGCAATTACCACAACAACCGGCATTGGTGTAACTGCATAAAGTAAATACTGATATCAGCTGTATGCATGATGAAAAAGGTACAATACAGCTGATACATGTTAAAATTAAATCAAGTGACCTAGTTTTGCAAAAAAATATTGCCCTAATAATTTTAATTTAATAAAATTATGTAATAGGACCGCACCTAGTGCATGAGCTTAATTTGCTTACCTGCTTCCAGAGGAAAATTGTTTTGCTCCGTTGTAGTACTCATAGTACCAATACTGAAAGAATAAAAATAATTTTATTTAATTATATTAAATCATGATTACTGTAAATTAACCTATAGACAAAGGGCATTTAAATCCCCAAAGATAGACCTGCTAACTTATCACATTCTGAATGCACCAAAATAATTACAAGAAAATTAAAAAGATTTCTATCGAAATCAAAAGGATGTAGGGTTGTGAAATCTACCACTGGTCAACAATGTAAACTAACAAGGAGCAAGCATGGAATGGTAACACGATTGACTTGCTAACAGACCATAGATCCCTACATCAGTGGCTGCTGTGGTTGGCTATAGCTAGTTCGGCTATTTGCTGTTGACTGACACCTGACGTGCATTCAGCTTGTGACAGCTTATGTACAGCCACTGATGTAGGGATCTATGGTCTGTTAGCAAGTCAATCGTGTTACCATTCCATGCTTGCTCCTTGTTAGTTTACATTGTTGACCAGTGGTAGATTTCACAACCCTACATCCTTTTGATTTCGATAGAAATCTTTTTAATTTTCTTGTTTGTGTCCTTTTTTCTTTTTCAGTGAAGTGCAGTTCAATATCATGCAATTACTGTGCCATCTTTGTTTCCACCATTGGTTAATTGGTTTTCCTGTTGCTGATGGCTTTTCTTAATTATTAACAATTTAAACTTGTAGCTATTATAATGCAGATATCAGCTCGCCTACGCATGCATGAAGACAGTGCATACGAGCCCCGCCCACACTTGTTTACGGCGGTTATAATTATCTGGCAAGGCAGATTGGTGATTCTGCGCTTGCTAGCTTACCGTTCTTCGAAGACTCCAGACAAATATGTGTTCTCCGTGATCTATACGGCGTGCATGGCGATACTCAAGCTTGTGCTTGGTCACGTGCGCTAACCACAGCTTGGTCACGTGAGTATTGCGCAATCACTATAATTATTAATGGCGTCTAACACTTAGCTGACAATGGATCACGATCGAGAAATCGCGGAATTTATATTGCCGTTTCGCTAAAAACTAAGTTCAAAAGGCACATGCCAGGAGAATTTCACGACTGTTCGTGGGTGTTTTGGTCTCGGCACTGCTCGCGTAAAGGCGCTAGGCGAGTTGAAGAAAGAAGAAAGAAGAAGAAGAAAACGAAGATGACGAAACTCGATTTTCACCGTTTCCAGGTTCGTCACTTTAGTAACAATCTCGAGCAATCTCCTTGCTACTGTAAGATGGGGCAACGCCAGATAGCAGATTTAAGTGTCTTTGGACGTATAAAATTCATCACCAGGAGAAATATCAGCGTTTGAACCCTAATACATTGTATGTAGCCGCCATCTTGTTTTCTCGTTCAACCCTACATAGGGAGGCACTACCGTGCCTCCCTAATAGATTAAGCATTTTTTACAATTTTCCCTCGGAAGTTGATCAATTGCATGTGCTTGCTCGTGCACTAACTGCCGATGAAAGTGTTGATGTCATGAGTTTATATACCTCTCATATAAACAAAACTGGCTCAATCAAACCCTTTCGGATAAAATGTCATAATAGTAGCGATCATGCATGATGCTACTAAGGGCGACACAAATTCTAAAATACAACAATACCACAAAGGAAGCCACTGCACTGCACTAACAAATAACACTTTAGCTTGTTGGAATCTCTTCATGTCGCCCTCAGAATGCCAGTTATAGAAAGCATGTCTTGGAACAACAAGAAGGAAATAAACAGAAACACACAGAACTAGACTTTGGGCTAATAGTTTGTAGAATTGCATTACATTGGCTGCAACCATTGTTGTCACCGCATCTTGACATTGAGAAGACTTTGATTGCTGTACTGATGTCTATAACTTGTGTTTATATTATAATAATAATATTTTATTGTAAACATAAGTTAACCATCGAGTTGAGAAACGAAAACATGTACAAGAGTCACTGTTGCATGAAACAGACTCGATATTTGTTAGCTACAACATTGCTCATTAAATTAGGACAAAATTTCGCAAAATTATAATAATTAATTTTATATGGGTTATAATTATTGTTGTCAATATCAGCTAAGTTCAATCAAACCTCATCACTGTA
This sequence comes from Haliclona indistincta, assembly GCA_964017065.1. Lineage (NCBI taxonomy): Eukaryota > Metazoa > Porifera > Demospongiae > Haplosclerida > Chalinidae > Haliclona > Haliclona indistincta. The sequence continues at coordinate 2,963,147 of OZ024786.1, read as the reverse complement.
GTTATTCCAGTAGTGATAACTTCAGTTTTAGGCGAACATGTCATATTAGTGACAGAAGAAAAAGCCTCAGGATCAATTCCTATGAATGATCGAAAATTTTTATACATGGCTACACTGATAATACACAAAGCATACCACATATAAGCATGACAACATTATACACTGGATGAAAACATTGCTGTGATGAAGATGGACACATTCTACAGTTAGATATGCAGACTTCTGATGAAACACACTCTAGATCAGCGAGCCAGGCTGGTAGTTGATTAGGTCCACGACTGTAAGAGTGTATTTATAAGAGCAATAAATTGCATAAGTAATATCAAGAGTTCAAGTTAATATGATATACATGCACTCTTCAATTACATTTAAAAGTGTCCAAAACTTTGAAGCACTCAAATAAAAGCATTGTCATCTAAATAATTATTTGAAAAGGTTTACTACATACTTGACTTGAGTGGTGCTTTCCGATCTAGCATAGCCCAGTTGTCTACACACTGTATCAGCAACATCTTTAGTGAATGAACCACTGCAGATGGTTCCCCATTGCCCATTGCAGTATACTTCAGCAAATCCTTCATTTGGATACATTCCTCCTTGTAGACGAACCATTCCATCGTATGGGTCGTTCCATATCCGTGAGGTTACTGCATTGTAGTAAATTCTGTATAATTATCAAATCTGCTATGTAGATAATGACCATAATTTAGATGGCAGCTTCAATGGGCTGAAAAAACTATTTAGAATTTTTAACTCAATGCTCAACACATCGCTACATCTTATGTAGTCATGCAAGCCATAGCAACACAATTCAGAATAAATCTATGTCAAATACAAGGATCCTGGGGATAAAATTTGCTGAATTTATTTCTTTACATTGTACTTCTCTTCCCACCCAGTCATAATTACCAGTACACACATCCTTACATTCCAATTTCATTTCTGAGTACAATGTCTCTCTTGACCTCTTGATCAAACACAAATGAGTGTTTGACTAAGTAAGTATTTATCTGGTGAAATCTTGAAGCTAAAAACATAATATCATTCCAAATAAGGTATTGACGGACCAAATAAGAAGAAGAACGCACTGAACATACCACTTGAAGTGTTTAGTGTTGCTACTCTTGTCTAATCGCTCAGGCTTTTCAGATTGCAGCACAAGTCTGCAGGACATATATAGCTTTTGACGTATACTATAGTACACTTAATTATGCCCTAGCAGTGGTAAGCAGCAGAAAAGCAATAATTCCTGTGTCAGATGGCAGGCATGTTAGGATCTCGCCATTGTATTGTGAGAATACTGAGTTGCACTCTCCCTCACCTTTCATGGGATGCTCCTGATGCATTCTAGCTGTCATACTTACGCAAAGTGATTTTGAGCTCTTAACCACACCCACTTGGGGGCTCGATCAGAACTATGTTATGTGTTTGTAAAAATAATTAAATTTCCATCATTTAATGCCTTGTGGCGGCAATGTTTACGGTGAGAACAAGACTTTTCATCCTTGTAAGGTCTAGGCATGCAGTATTGAAACCTGGTCAGTGTTAAATGCCTGATACAACAAACAAGCTGTCTACTACATACCATGGGGATTCCAAAGTTACTTAGCTACATAGCTACCCTTATATACCCTCAAATTAAACTTACAGCATATTACAGATAAATCATCATCACCATCAACACAATCACTGGTAATACGACCCATAATTCTGCACTGACTGACGGTAAGGTAGTTAGCACTGTCACAGTATATGCCATCATGGATAAAACGGAACGAATCAGTTCCGTATCTATAAATTTGGGGGGTAGTGTATGTACGTGGCTATGCAAATAGACAAAATTAATAACTTACCCGTCTATTTTCCCAGTAGAAAAATAGCTAGCCTGTGTTAGGGTCCGCAATGAAAAAAACGAGTGTTACAGATTCAGCGGGATTGCGTCTCAGCGTGTAAAGTGGGTTGACCCGGACGTAGAACAGGTAAAGACTAAAGAGAGAAGCGCCAAGTCCTTCCTTTTTGCAGGATAAACAAAAATACTTCAAAAAGCGTGGGCGGAGCTAGCCAATCGCAATTAAAATGCTTTTTATTCGAACAACATTCAACGCCGAAGCTTAGTGATGTTCGTAAGGACGCTCAGAATCATACTTTCAAGAATTCCGAGGTCTTGGACGTCGCAGCGTCCTTCGTGTGTTGTTTCCAGGACATAATTTGAAAGGGGGCGGGGCTCCCGAAACGGCGAAAAAATACTCTTTGGGCTCGAGCGCCTTTGTACATTGTGCTGCAGCAACCCTATTGCAGATTTAACTAAGTTAGGTGACAATGTATCTACGTAGCAAGTTTTATGACGTTTATGCTTTTCCTTCCATCTGGCTCAAAAACTTTAAACATTTTTTTAGCCAGATGGAAGGAAGCATGCAAAGTTTATAACATTTGCTGTGCAGATATATTGTCACCTAACTTAGTTAAATCTGCAATAGGGTTGCTGCAGCACAATGTGCAAAAGCGCTCTAGCCCAAATAGTATTTTCTCGCAGTCTCGGGAGCTCCGCCCCCTTTCAAATTATGACCTGGAAACAACACACGAAGGACGCTGCGACGTGCAAGACCTCGGAATTCTTGAAAGCATGATCCTGAGCGTCTTTACCAACATCACTAAGCTTCGGCGTTGGATGTTGTTCGAATAAAAAGCATTTTAATTGCGATTGGCTAGCTCCGCCCACGCTTTTTGAAGTCTTTTTGTTTTTCCCGCAAAAAGGAAGGACTTGGCGCTTCTCTCTTTACCTGTTCTATGTTCGGGTCAACCCACTTTACACGCTGAGGCGCAATCCCGCTGAATCTGTGACAGTCGATTTTTTCATTGCGGACCCTACCTGTGTGTATCCAAGTTGATGACAAATCACGTGAGCTTCTGTTAGGCCAATGAGTCTTCTATGGCCACAGATGTTTCCCCAGTATCCAAATGGACCAACAATCTGTACTCTCCCCAAACACGTTATAGCGCTAGCATTTAAATTTTCTCTCCACAAACGTATTGTACCAACTGTCGGAGATGTACCATTCGTCGGTGATGGTAGGACTAGTTGAATGAACGCAGCTAGGTGGATTACATGACATCTAAGCGACAGCATAGCTGCACACGACCAGCGCTATAAGCCTAGCGCCGCGGCAGACAATGTTGTGCACCATACGTATTTTGACCTAGTTCGCCCACGCAACCAGCCCCGCCCAATGGCATCTACGAAATAATCAATGTTGACACACATATCTATCTACTAACAATTGCATGCATACAGCATATAAACTAAAACAAGTTATCAAACTGCATTCCTAGCAATGGTGACCACAGCAGTGGCAGGATCCACAGTTAGCCCGATGTTGTTGGTGTTTTCAATGACTTGCAGCTCTGCTCTAAAATTTTCATTTCCTTCCAGCTCACCATCTTGATTGATTGGAACCAGTACATCATAACTTGTTGCCGTGGCATTGAATGTTAGCTCAGTGACCGTATTGGTATAGTCAGTTCCATCTGTACAACAAAATAATTTAGAAACTGTAGTAATTTTACTTACTTAAAGCAGTGCCATCAGCAGTGGAAAACCGAACAACTACATTTCGTCCGAGAACAATGTTCCCAAGAACAGCAATACTCAGCCTAGCAGAATCACCCTCAAATGCAATCATAGCTGTTGTTACAAAGCCAATTCTTCCAACTAATAAATGAAAGTTGTACGTTACTACGCCATGAGTAGTTTTCATTCTTACCATCATTATCGATAATTTTGATATCAACACTTTTAGTACTATAGCTGACTGGAGTCTGAGCACTGCTGGTTGAGCGTTGGATTGTTAATGACAAGGTCTCATCTGGCTCAGCTATGTTGTCATCAGTGACACTGTAAGACACAGTCAACACACGAATAGAGCCGTGAAAATTAACCGAGCTTGCAGTTGGTGATAAATAGTCAGCTGTTGAGAAAAAAAATGTGACACAGAAAAGAATTTTTAGAAAAGAATGTTTACAATGTGACATAGTGGTTCAACACAACGTGACACAGAAATAGAGCAAATTTTTATATCTGCCACAAAATAGCGCAAGCGAAAGCATCACATTGTTAACCAGCCTTTAAAATAAGAATACCAGCCAACTTCATGCATGTAGATACTGCATGTGATTCCAAAAAAATGATTTACAACTTTAACAACTCCAGAATTTAGCACAACACCTTGATAAGTCATAAAGTTGTCCAGATTACAGAGGTCTCACTGTAACACAAAATCCAGTGCATGAAATTTTTCGATACCTGATTTTGTTGCTGTCGTCTCAGCATCAAGAATATCTACAAGTAGCGCACTTGTTAAACCAGTGTTAGTTGGTAAAGTCAACGTTATAGTGGCCAAAAATGATCCAGTGCTTTCTTGAACAGTTGATGGAGCTGACAGAGCCAGTATGGCAGCTACAACAGAAATAGTTATGTATTATGTCACATTTTGATAGTATCTTGTATAATTTTGTTACTGAATGAAGATAAAAAAAAAAATCTTCCAAGTTGCAATGTGTTGATGACACGGTTTTTAATTAATGCACAAGTTATTGCAGCTTTAACCAAAAAATTAATGTGCAAGCACTTATAAACATACCATCATCATCGACAATGATTATTCTCACACTCTGAAAGCGAGGAGCTGCAGAACCATCAAAACCTACTCTCAGCTGACCAATCTCTTCTCCTTCTATAATATCATCATTGATAACAAAAGGAGTTATAATTGAATCACTGAAACGAATACTTGGTTGAAGTGATGATCCAAAACTGAAGTCTCCATTTGCTATGATTGCACAGCATAAATTAATTAGAACCTGAATCATACAATACAACATACTTACTTCCCCATATAAAGTTTCCCTTGACTGGAGATAAATCAAGGCTGAAAGAAAAGAATTTTTCAGTTGCATTGCCTGGTGCTGCACTGAATGGAATATCCTGAATTCCTTCATCAAGTACTTCATTATAGGTGTACTCTTGTTGCTCAAACCCAAAATAAAATGCTGTAAAATGAAATAATTACATTTTTTATGGTATGGGCAATAAAACTTACGATCGTCATCATATATATTGACAAGCGCTGTCCTTTTAGATGAAGTAAAACTGGCACTCAAGGCAGTTAGAGTTGTGTCTACATCCAACACAAGAAAGAAACCCTCTAGATACTCATCAATATCATCGTCAAACACTTCAATAGCTACTGTTTGAATAGAGCCATCTTCACTTCCTGCAGGAAACATTATCTTCAGTGCTGTATTATTAAAATCCTTTCTGCCATTTGGATCATCTGCATGAAACATAATTATTGTGAGCTAGTTAACAGTCGATGCTAAAATTACAGGTAGCTGCTCTTGGTCTGCTTCTATGGTATGTATCGATTGATGGTAGTGATGAATCAGTAGCACTTCGTGCAGTATACTGAACATAGGTCAATGGTGTGACCAAGAGATGAACATCACTTTCCACACGTGAGCTTGTCTGCATAACAGTCACTTCATTACATGGTGAGTCTGAACCTTCGAATTGGGCATATTCAGTCAGCAGAAATTTATATGATGGGTCTATGCATTAAGAATCAAGTCAATGAATTTTATCAAAAATTACACTTAACTGTCTGCATCTCTGATATTGATAGTGGTTGTACGAAATAGAAATTTGGCATCTCCTGAACCGGATACAAGTGGTGGTTGTGAGGTGATCACAAAACTTTCAGTTGGCTCTCCAGCAATACCATCAACACCTATTGTCACAGCCACATCTGTACCACTGAACGATGCAATGAGAATATCCGATGATGGTAGTGAGAAATCATCTACAGTCATTAATTGATAATAGTATTGTATATGAACCGAATATAATCTATGCATGAACAATTTCGTTGACATGCCTGTCATTGCTGTTCCAGGAATTCCTTTCAGTCGCAGCCTTTGTCTCCCGTAGATAACTGGATCTGTTGGACTAAGGACTCTTAGTCTGATAGCGTACACTGTATAGCTCTCAGACAAGGTGTAGCTTGCCTGAGCCAAACCTAGCACTATAAGTATGAAATCATTATAATGTTACTGGTAAAGGTAGTGTATTGTTTGAAGGTACAAGTAGCCATACATTACTGTAACCAATGTAAGTAGCTACATCAACAAAACAGCATATGGTGCTAGAAAGCATTTGGGTACACATCAAAGGACAGCTGTATCCAGACTGATTTGATAGTCAGAATGGATTAAATCACAGCTCTTTCGGTAAATGTATACTGAAACTTCAAAGGAATGATCTATGATCTGTTATTACAAACTGCTATGTATTCAGAACTGATTAAAACTAAAGAACTTGCTTGCATGTACAATAATCTTCATATTCACTAACCATAACACGGTGAGCATGTTGATCCGGATTTGAAAGATCTTGCCAATGCATTGTTTTGAACGACTGGACCACAGCATTGATCATAAGTTGCACCTGAAGTTGTGCCTCCAGTGCATCTCAGATTTGTGTAGCAAGTTTGGGCTAACACTGTGCAACAAGTCAATGTGTAAACTATATACGTTGCTATAAGCTTACCGTTTTGATTTCCCAAACAAGCGAAAACTGCAATTAAAAGCAGTACAGACTTCATCTCTCGTCAAGTAGAACGTAAATCCAGTCTTTCGCCGTTTCTTCTTGAGCTCTAGCTTGATTGGCGCCGAGGTACTAGGCCATAGCTTTATGTACGTTCAGCAATATGATCGATAGCACATCGCGCACGCGCAGTTAGATTCCATTGTAACGCGCATGCGCTGGAAGTTTCAAATTGTACATGGACAGTGAACTATATGCTGTCTATATAAGAAGGATATCATTCATTAGTATACTTATGTGGAAGTCAAATAGCTACTAGATATAGCTTCAACCTATGTTTGTTCTAAAGCTAAAGCTAGCTGTTGGACTAAAAGAAATGTTTCCATATCAATATTACCACAAGTGCAACAGCAGACTTTAAAACATAAGCATAATTTATTACACTTATTCGCAAAAATCCTAAAAGGCTGAACAGATGATCACTAGCTACATGATCAGATTCGTTACACATGATTGAGATCACACTAAAAATAAACAGCGATTTTTGTCAAATAAAATTACGGCCAATTTGCTGTGCAATTCTTATTTCTACTGACTTATTCAACTGTAATAATTATACTCCTCTTTCGGTAATTCTAGAAACTCATTGTACAGTGCCTGTGATCTGAGTTAGGATCCCTCCGTTTATCGCGCCGTTTCTTATTCACCGTGTACTATAGAGTAATTGATCAAACTTCGTCCGGTACCAATAATCGGCAATCCGTATACCGAGAGAAAAAGGACTTTCCAGTTAGCGACTGTATGTTTCAAGAGCTGTTCATGCCCCTATAAAGTAGTGATAATTATAAGCGCTGATCTTTCCCAGAGACAGAACTGTGATACAAAGGAAGACGCTGACGAATAGTATCAATCTTCGTCATACAGGGACTTAACTCCGTCTTTGTGATTTATTGCTAAGCCGCAGCTGGCGCTGCTAACAAAAACACTTGCATGCAACTCCCACTAGTTAGCTCTACAAGGAAGCACAACGGCGCCAAACTGCAAAGCTTCCTCTTTCCTGTAAGGCATGACGAATTTACGAACGGAAATTGCTGACTATGCAATTAATAAAAATTAAGTTTTATGTCAAAAATATTAGTGAGAGGATTATAATTTTTAGGATTTGAAAGTGTCGAACAATAGTTCAGATCCTCCTGTTGACAACTGTAACAAATCAATAAACATGATTGTTTGAGGATAATTTCATTATTATGTACCTCCTCTTATTAACGTAGTGGTGTTACACATACTCAGCGAGGAATGAAGTCGAAGACTTCTTGACAATAATTGTTAACCAAAATATCATGTGATATGTGTTTGTCAGATTCAGACAGCTCTGGTGGTGTTACACGTACTCAGTGAGGAGTGAAGTCAAAGATTTCTATTGGTATGTTGAAATTGTTAACCTTTGACATGTGCTTGTCAGATTCAGACAGCTCTGTTGGTGTTACACGTACTCAGAAATTGAAACCTCCTGTTGGTATGTTGAAATTGTTAACCAAAATATAACTTGATACATGTACTTGTAAACACATGCAGATTCAGATCTAAACTGTACAAGAGCAAGTTAATAAGAGGAGGTACATAATAATGAAATTACAATTATTTTTGTTGATTTATTACAGTTGTCAACAGGAAGATCTGAAATAATTATTATTCAGCACTTTCAAATCCTCAATCATTAAAAATTATAATCCTCTCTCTAATATTTGACATAAAACATAATAGTTATTAATTGCATAGTCAGCAATTTTCGTTCGTAAATTCGTCATGCCTTACAGGAAAGAGGAAGCTTTGCAGTTTGGCGCCGTTGTGCTTCCTTGTAGAGCTAACTAGTGGGAGTTGCATGCAAGTGTTTTTGTTAGCAGCGCCAGCTGCGGCTTAGCAATAAATCACAAAGACGGAGTTAAGTCCCTGTATGACGAAGATTGATACTATTCGTTAGCGTCTTCCTTTGTATCACAGTTCCGTCTCTGACAAAGATCAGCGCTTATAATTATCACTACTTTATAGGGACATGAACAGCTCTTGAAACATACAGTCGCTAACTGGAAAGTCCTTTTTCTCTCGGCATACGGATTGCCGATTATTGATACCGGACGAAGTTTGATCAATTACTCTATCAGTTATCTATGCGTCGCGGTGCAAGAACTCGCTAATTTCGTAATTGCTGTCTTGCCCTGAGCAACAATGAGTAATCAATACGGACAACTTCAACGAGGAGAAGAAGAAAATGCGTCCATTTGGGGGAGCGGAAATAAAGGCTGCAGGTGCTTCAAAGGATAAAACCGACGGAGGAAAGTACGTAATGAAAAATAAAGAAGAAGTTCCTTTTACTCCCAAAGTCGAGAATCGCTTCGTTGAAGATAGACGTGGAATCAATGATCGTAAAGATTATGCTAGTGGGGCAGCAGCAGGTGGCGTAGCAGGAGGACTAGGAGGAGCAGGAGCTGGAGGAGCTGCAGGAGCTGGCATTGGTGCTCTCATCGGCGGAATCGTCGGAAGTGTCATACCTGGTCCTGGAACAGGTTTGGGAATAGCAATAGGCCTTTCCATTATAAGGCATAAGGAATGTTGATTAAAAATTAATGAAATTCATCAAGAAATGACGAGCAGTGACGGCGAGCGACGTCATTTGCTGGAGTACGCTCAGAGCCATGGACGCCAGAAACAAACAAGTACTGCACTGCGCTAAGACTGTATACATCACCCACTAGTCTTTTAATAGCCATATCTATTTATGAAGAAGCACATGGTAATATTGTGAGTTGGTAGTAGGCAACGAGTGTTGAGTTTGGTCATAGAAGACTCCCAGGAGCGGTCTTGAAAGTCCTGTAGAGAGCCATGCAGTTCATTGTTAAAGCTATAGTTGTTATGCTAAGGTAAAACAGTTGAAAAAGAAGTTGTCTTGCTAGAACTACAGTTCTAGACTCCTCAGGAGCCTCGTGAGAGTCGTTTTTGGACAAATGGCAGCAAACAAACTCGACTGTATGGCATTGGCATTACTACCTTGCGGTTTCAGCAGCAAATCATCGTCCTAGCTTCGCCTTCGGTGAAAGTCTAGGAAAACAATGAAAGGGAACTAAAATGCGCTTCTAACGAGAGAAACAACGCTGTAGTAGTGATCGCCAAGGTACTCCAGCAAATGACGTCATAACACGCAGAATTACGTTGCGCTACATTCCTTGCATATTTTCCTTTACGGTGGAAAGGCCTATTGGAGCAGCTATTGGTGGAGGGATTGGAGCTGCTGCTGGTGGAGTAGGTGGAGCAGGAGCTGGTGCAGGAATTGGAATTGGTGCCGTACACCAAGCTAAGAAAAAATAGCAGAAAGAATTAATCCAGTGCACAGTTGCACATTTTAAAGCATGCATGCATGGTACTGAGCTAGCTGCTGTAGAATAAACTGTTTTTTTTGCTGTTAGATTTTGCCTTGTCAGATGTGCCCTTTCCACACTGCAATAACGGTTACATGTATGTATTTTTAACAAGTCATTAATTTTGTTGCAAGGAATTTATATCATAGTAATTTTTAGGAGGTTAGCTCAGCTCGGTTAGTTTTGCTTCCACATAATTGCACATAGCCATAACACACTCTTAGACCACAGCTAAACGATGTTGACCAATCAGGTTGCGTAGCTGCGGGTCCATAAATCTCATAATGGAATCCCGCCACTGCCGCGACTTCATAATGGAATCCCACCACACGGCGCAGATTACGGTTCTGTGCGCGGAGTTCTACTGAATAATTTTAACAGCGCTCGCGTGTCCTTCCTCGTCGTTCGCGTCGTTTCTGTTTGCTGTTGCTATGGTCTAAATCAGTTAGACAGCCCATCCAATCGGATCTACGCGATGTAGAAGCCCTCGCGCCGTTACCATAGCGCCCTCGCTACGCTCGGACGCTATATAGCAACGGCTCTCGGGCTTCTAAATCGCGTAGATCCTCGGATGCGCTCTCTAACTATTATATACACTCCTGTAAAAGCACAATAATAAATGCTACATAGCTGATTAATTTTACTCACTACAAATCTCTAGTAACAAATGGCCCGTTGAAGCAGCAATACTATTTGCAATGCATGGGGTGACATTACGACCAAAGAGCTGTGAGCTCGTGTTGTGCATGATGCATGATCAATGAATATTATTTTTGAAAGAGACTATCTTTAAAATTGGTAAATCATCAATAAATTGATTGAACATTTTTACACTCTTAGCTTAATTTTGGTTAGTTTCATTCAAAGTTACTAAGGATCTATAGTGGCATTAGTCAAGTTGTGCAGGTAGCCGACTAGCTGTGATGAGGAGTCGGCAGCTATAGGCCGTGCAGCAGGGACAGCATCTGTAGGAAGACTAGAAGCATCGCAGGATGGAGAGGATCATGCTGTTGGACTAAATAAATGTTTTCATATCACAAGCGTAACAGCAGACTTTAAAACATAAGTATACTCTTTATCATAATTTATTACACTTATTCGCCAAAAGGCTGAACAGAAGATCACTAGCTACATGGTCAGGTTCGTTACACATGATTGAGATCACACTAAAAATAAACAGCGATTTTGTCAAATCAGTTCTCAGATACAAAAAATGTCAGTAACTTGAATTTGCTGTGCGATTCTTATTTCAACTGACTTACATGTATCTTCATCTGGAATAATTATACTCCTCTTTCTATTTAAACTTTAACCCTTTAATGCCTATAGCGGCTTTAGGCGCCATAATTGACTCCACCTACTCTAGACGTCATAAAAAGTGCAAAAAGTGCTCTAGAAAGGTCAAATCAAGTTTAATTGCAATAGATGACTTTACCTGAAAAAAACCCACTGTTTTTCGGCGTGCCCTCCCCACTAAAACGTACAGCACGAGGGAATTTTAAAGGGGGGTGTTCCCCCCGTTAACCTGGGGTTGGAAGGGGCGGAGCCCCTCGCCACTTTTCGCATTTTTAAGGCTTCAGGGTGCCCAGAAATGCATACTTGGGCCTAGAATATGGTCTAAACTATGCTGTTTGCTCACCTGGACACCACCAGGTTTTTGTATCAGTCACCAGGGCTAAACAAAGACCAAAATTGGCTGAAAAATGACGAGGTCGCAGCACTTAAGTGGCATCAGTTCCGAAGTGGGAGTGGCCAACTCAGAGTTTAGTACGTGGTCGTAAACTTTGACATGCCAGGAAAAAACAGTGCTAGTTTGGAACAGCTAGCGTACTGCATGTTGTAGAAATCGCAAGACAAACTATCAGTTTAGAGCAAGCCGAATTTTCGTCAAAATAATTCAGTCACCAAAGAGTTAATCACCTTATAATCCTTCAACGCATATTTCATCCAAAACTGATTTTAAATGAAATTTAAAACACTTAGAGTTGATTTTCAACAACTTTGGAGCAATTCCAGCAAGATTTACAATTTTTGATGAAAACTCATTAACCCTTTAATGCCTATAGCGACTTTAGGCGCCATAATTGACTCCACCTACTCTAGACATCATAAAAATGCAAAAGTGCTCTAGAAAGGTCAAATCAAGTTTAATTGCAAAAGATGACTTTACCTAAAAAAACCACTGTTTTTCGGCGCGCCCTCCTGACTAAAACGTACAGCACGAGGGGAATGGGTTTTGTATCAGTCACCAGGGCTAAACGAAGACCCGAAAATTGGGGAGGTCGCAGCACTTAAGTGGCATCAGTTCCGAAGTGGGAGTGGCCAACTCAGAGTTTAGTACGTGGTCGTAAACTTTGACATGCCAGGAAAAAACAGTACTAGTTTGGAACAGCTAGCGTACTGCATGTTGTAGAAATCGCAAGACAAATTGTCAGTTTAGAGCAAGCCGAATTTTTCGTCAAAACAATTCAGTCACTAAAGAGTTAAATTAAACACACTTTGACCCTTTGCTTCCACCATTGTGCCTCTGTAGCCATACTAACACGTCTTTCTGTAAATTTTACATGTATCACTCAATAGTAAACAGAGTTAACTCTTCTGACACTACAAAATTTCTTGAATTGTTTATCCTATTTTTTAAAACAATAGAAACTCATTGTACAGTGCCTGTGAGTTAGGAATGACCAGTGGAAAAAAATTGAACTATAATATTAAATTCCTATGCACAAACTTCTTGTGCGATAGCTCAGCCAATTCCCTCAATGGGATATACTAGGGACATACCTTGGACTCAGTGAGAGTGAAATTCAAGTCTTGTGACCACCATGACACAGCTTGGTGCAGAAGATTGGTGATGCTGTCAGCAAATGGATGGAGACAGACGTCAATGCATCCTGGGAGAAAGTGATTGATGCATATCCCAGATAAGACTGGCAAACCAACTAAAGGAAAGTACTGCACCTCCGCTGAGTCAAATCAAACTTATACAGTTGTTAGCCTGAAAATAGCTGAGTCTACTTCTGAGAGAGAGTTGATTGCAAAGAGACAAGAGTTGATTGCTCAAAAAATTGAAAAGTTAGAAATGAAGTATTTATTGCTGATACCATGCAGATGATGAGCAGCCTTGACAGAGATTAGTCCATCACTAAAGAGATTTTCAAAGTTCTATGTGAATAACAAATTAACAACTATCGAAGAGTTGGTAGATTGGTTTAAACAGTTTGTCTCAGTTTAAAAAAACAGTGCTAAAAACAGTGCAGTTCTTTATTATAAGCATCATCCCATCTTGTTCCTTTCGTTTTTCAAGCCTTGTTCCTTTACTTTTGCAAGCGTCATCTACACTTTTCTTAAAACTTTTTTACTTTACTACAGTGTACATTAGTTCATTGCTCAGTGGATTGTATTTAACCATACGCTCAGTTTTTGTAATACTGATTATTGCAATTGTTTCTAGTTTTCATGCATAAATACATTCGTGGCAATGCATGTACTGCTCAATTCAAGAGTTCTCTTATACATCATAAAATACAAAATCACAAAGGAGATTCTACTTAGTTCAGTCACATGAATTTTTGTTGATGAGTTACTCAAGTTTTAAAAACATCATACTGTGCAAGTGAAGACACAAAAACTTGAGACACATCAGATTTTAATTTCTTAAACCCTTCAGAAGACACAACATCTTTCATGTGTCCAGCAGTATACTTGACACAACTGTGTGCAAGTGTCTATAGAAGAAGCACAGATGTTATAACAATTATGCATAACATTTTGATACATCAAGTGCATTACATAGAATAATTATACTGATTAACATTCACTCGCTCCCTTCATTATTAAAATTATATGATTTGTGACTAAAATTTTCAGGTAGCTAAGTCCGAGAGCCCGAACTGTACCTTTGCTTCAAATTGTGTTGCAACTCCATAGAAATCAGCTACGTTGTCAGTGTTCAACTGGGCTCGAATCAAATCCTCCAGTCTCCTTTTCAGATCCCAGTCCATGTACTGCTGTGATAGTTCAAGCAGCCCTAGACAAGCAGTATCAATACTCATACTTATACCAATGAGGATCTTACCAACTACATGTTCCAGTTTGATGTGAATCTCATCAGTATACAAGTAAACAATGAAGGCATGGAACACCTCATATGGGAAAGAAATTTTGACTATTCTATATAATAATCCATGAATAAAATTAATGGTGCACTGTGTACGGCAAACCAATTAACTAACCCATCTCTGGACTCTTGCCAGTCTCCACTAAACATTGTCCTGAAATATTCACACCTCAAAGAAAGGATAAATTTGTGAGCATGTATGCTTTTCCCACTTGCAATGAACTCCACATCAGCAGTTGCCTATGATCGCAAGCAATCAAACAAAAATTAATAATAATGATAACTTAAGACATACTTTGTTATTCAATTGCTGGTTAATTGTTTCAGAAATTTTTGGTGGATCATTATCTGTCAAAGTAAGTCATTTGCAGTACATAATTATTTCAGTAACATTATCATTGCTGAATTACCGATCTTCAGTGTCCTATACATTGTTCCATTTCCATACACTGAGAACACTTCATCGAGAGACCGCAGTATTGTTTCAAATGGTTTATTGTAATCTTCTAAAGCAGTCTGTCCCCACACAAATACCTGTAAGATGCACCACAGGTCTATTTCAAAGCTTCCTTCATGCTATCTTACTTTTCCAGATGCACTCAAAGCAGCAGATAAGCGCAATGAATGATGTGCTGCCACTTCTACAAAACTATTATAATAGTAGAAAACTAACAATAAAAATGATTTGATTTAAAAAGTACTTGCATGCAGCATGTAAATATATTCCCCATAGGAGAATGTTTTAAAATTTTAGTGAGTAGAAATGTAATCAGCATGCAAATTTCAAACATACTCTGTGGTATACATCATTGTGTACCCATGCTGCAGTATACCTATATGCTTTATGGTGAACAGGTAAATTTCTTTGTGAAGTGGACCCATCTCCAAGCTCTCCATTATCATTGCTACCCCATGAGTACAGGTGACCACAGTCATCAATAGCCAGTGCATGATATAGGCCAGCTGCTATCTGTTGTGATAATCATAAACGATATTATTATTTAGAAAGCTTACCGAGGTAAACACTGTCTGCACTTTAATCAATTGTGGCAATGAATGATTCCCAACAAAACCATTTCCCACCTGTCCATTATTACTGTAACCCCAGCTGTAAATCTAAATAATGCAATATTTTGCAATTTGAATAATGCCTATACATATTCTGTAGTACATACTTTTCCTTCTTCAGTGAGAGCATACGAAGTATATTGTCCACAGCACACTTTGACACACTTCTGTGTTTCTGTATAATTAACACATAGTAATCCAAAAAACCCTTTATGCTTACTATCTTACTAACAACCAGTATACTGGTTGATAGTAAATATTTGGGTTCAAATAATTGGGTTCAAATATTTGGGTTCAAATATATAAATATTTGGGTTCAAATAATTATTAGGAATGAAGAAAGTTTGGATTAGCCTTGTTCATATTAAACAGCATAAGTATGCATTTCTAAAAACGAGGATGTCCTAGTGTGCACATATCCTAGGTTCTGTTTACATAAGCTTTCATTAGTACGTATAATATAGTACCAGAGTGGATATGCAATGGCATAGTATACGGAGGGATTACCGAGATACGTTGAAACAGTCACAGCAGCGCACAGGTCTGATCATTTCATCGCCATTTATACCGTTCAGAAGTTCGATACACAGCTGGATAAGGAAAGTAAGTCTTTGATAATTGTGAAGACAATAGTTATTAGTATAAAAAGTAACTCTATTTTTTGCATTTTCGTTGCTGTGTTCTGGTATGACTACTGTATGTAATTTTATTGGAACTGTGGCTTATGTAGAGAAGCTATTTAAGTATCATGTCCATTGGTGGCTTGTTATGTAGTGCATTGGGAGAGACTACTAGTTAAGAAGACGGTTACCAATTTGCCTAATTAAATATTCATAAAATAATACTAAAATCAATAAATCATAGTGTGGAGACAAAAAGCGCTATAAAGCTAAGATAAGCTGTATTGAATGCACGATCAACTAATCTATAATAAATTATTATGTATAAAATAGTCCAGGCCAACAACTGCTACAGTAGAATAAGCCGGAATTATGCCAAAGCCGATCGCTATAAAACTCGGTTTTTCTGCGCCACATTTCTTGACGAGCGTGCTAAGGCAAGAAGCGAAGTACTCACCAAACGCTTCTTAAGGATAAACTCTAGAGCGAGATCTATATTGGAAAGAATAGCAGCATCTTATTTCCGAAAAATTCCCAATAAAATGGCTAAAATGGCGTGTTTCAGCGTCTTCCTAAAGCAATTTTATTAGGAATTTTTCAGAAATAAGATGCTGCTATTCTTTCCAATATAGATCCCGCCCTAGAGTTTATCCATAGGAAGTGTTTGGAGAGTACTTCGCTTCTTGCCTTAGCATGCTCATCAAGAAATTAGGCGCAGAAAAACCGAGTTTGTAGAGAACTGTACACTAGTACAGTTAGAAGGCTATTTTTCAGTGTTCTAGTTTGTCTAAAGGATAGGAAGTACCTGTCTTGCTGCAAATTATGTCAAATGTTTCGCAAAACACTTTGTAATATTGTAAGTCGGCAAGAAAGCAAAATGGATCACACTGCAGCTGACAGTCACACCAGATACAAATAATGAGAAAGATCATGCAATGTATGAATAACCTTCACTCGGCTCTGACGCTTTCTAGTCAAAGGCAACTCGGCTTAAGGCAAATGTGAGGAATACAAGGCAATGTCATTTCAAGAGGAGGATGTACCAGAGATTTCTGAAGTGATGGGCGATGTTGGCCCAATCGTGGAAAGTAGCTTTCCTGTTGATGCATCCCAGCACATTTTGGGAACAACAGCAACAGTACAACAGCTTAAGAGGCAAATGCGTTGGCATCCCTTAGTCGTGAGGTTTTAAAGTATTTGTCTGGATCTGCATATCAAGCCATTTGCAAGTCCAGCATCATCAAGCTTCCTTCCGAGCGTATGTTGTTTGATCATACTCATTGGGTCAAGGTACATAAGGTATCCAATTAGAGTTCATCGAGAAGTATCTGTCATTACTGCAAGAAGATGTATTGTGTGAACACCACCACAGTGCTATCTCACTAGATGAGATGAAATTGAAGTCAGGCCTTGTATTTAGGAAACAACCAGGTGTCCTGGTTGGTTTTGTTGATTTAGGTAGTAGTTGTAGTGATATGAAACTGGTAGTGTCTGCAGCTAGTAGATGGCAAATCTGTTGCATCAAGCCAGGCAAGTCAACAGAACCTCTTCTAGCCGACCAAGTACTTGTTTAATGATTCATGCTGTCTTCAAGGCATCTTTGAGTATTCCAATTGCTGACTATTACACCACCAACTTATAGTACGTAAGTTCAGTGTCTTGAATTACTATAGCTGTATTTTCACGTATTACATCATAGGTCATCAGATTTTTCCACTTGCCTGTGAAAGAGAAACCAGGTCTAAGGTAGTAAACCAGAGTACTCGTGGTCACCCGTTTTTTCATCTTCTTTCTTTCTTTCTTTTCCTTTCTTTTTTCCTATTCTTCAGAGAGTCTAGCATTGTAGTGAGCGAACCAAACGCAACTAAACGTACACAGAATCAACGCTACCTATGATCATCAGTGCACCTGATATCTATTTAGGCATAAAACATTGGGAGAAGCGAGTATTTCAAGAAAAAGAGTGATTTTTGGTCCATAACGGACGCCATTCCATGCATTCTGCTTCAACTCCATTACTAGGTTACGCCTCTAATACAAGCGCACTATAGTACAAATGGTTTGGACGCAAGTGCTGCTTCCACTAGCAGTTTTCACAGCAGACAACGAGCAAATCTTCACTGATTTGCCTGTCAGATTTGGTAAGAAAGCTAGCTTAAGCTTAGCTAATGCTTCATGGTACGTGCTGCATGTAGCTGTGCAGAGCCGATTAAGTGTACAATGTAGTCCTCCGCAGTACGTGCCGGCCAGAATAGTTTTCTTTACAGTAACACTTCATAAGTGCCAACTAAGTCATTAATAAATAAAAAAGAAGAGAAACAAGTAATAAAAACATTTTAACAAAAATGCAAGAGATTTAAGGTTGGTACATGTATCGAACAAGTATGGAAACAAGATTGTGAACTTAGGTAAGTAAACAAGATTTAAAATAAAAAGGACTGTAACAATAGCAGTGTAATGCTACCTCCCTAAATTAACCGCTTTTTATGGTTGTAGTTAATTTAATAGGGAGGTAGCATACAGTTACTTGAGCTGGTGAATCCATACGATGTGATGCTGCTGTCTACGCTAATGCAGCTGGAAACTCGACCAGCATGGTTTCTCTTTCACTGTTTTCTTCTCGATGTATCATTCACTGCCAGAACTTTGTGAAGTAGCTTTAGAACTCAAAGATAAGTCACTGCCGCCATAGTCAGTGCTGTAATCGGATCCGTTACAGTCGCTGACGTATAGTTACAGCCGTATTAATTTCATGCTAATAATTAATTTTACAGAACCATATTATTATTACCAGCTGCAATGATTGTATCAGCTATTTACTAGTATACGGTGGTCGTTGCGTATCAATCTCTGGTAGTATTGAAGACAAGTGCAAGATTGCTTCGAGATGAGATCAGCCACAAAAAAAACATACACATGAGGCACTTACCTAATTCACCTTTCACTTGGATCGGAATGCTTGAGTTTGTAGTGCTACCATTGCCAAGTTCATTATGACCATTGTACCCCCAAGAATATACCTATAAAATTAATACAACATTATTTGTGTCCTAAAAAAACAATGAGAAATAATTATAGTACCTGTCCTTTATCAGACAAAGCAAGGGTAAAATAATATCCACACGAAACTTGAGTTATCTTGATGCCTTGCTGTATCAGAGTGGGAGCTTGAACAGGAGTGTTACCATGGCCCTGACCAAGGCAATAACTGCTATTGTCACCCCAGTTATACAATGAGCCAGCATCCGATACTGCTACTACAAACCTGGGACCGGATAAGCCGTGAACACCCGCAGCAAACTCAACAGGGACTGTATTGAACATCAAAATGTTACAATTGTTGCACATTTAAAATGTATTACTGTTTTTCAAGCCAGCTAGCTTTGTTGGAGCGTTGGACGCCACATTTTGACCAGTTCCCAGGATCCCAGTTGGGTTCGCGCCAAGTGCATACACGTCACCGTTCACTGTAGAGAAGATTACTGACTTTCCACTGTTGAACACGAATAGTCGCTTGAGCTGTTTCTCGAGGTCTGGTCCTATAGCACGAGTGATAGGCCAGCAAGCCACATCTGCTTTGTTATACATCGGCAGAGAAGACAGTGACATTTTGAGTAGTACTAGATGACTCAAGCCACACCCTTTGTGGGGGAACTTTATAGTGCTCCATATTAGGGAAATCTACCTAGTTCGCCCACACAACCAGCCCCGCCCAATGACATCTACAAATTACACTGTAATAATCTATGTTGACACACATATCTATCTACTACCAATTGCATGCATACAGCATATAAACTAAAACAAGTTGTCAAACAGCATTCCTAGCGATGGTGACCACAGCAGTAGCAGGATCCACAGACAGCCCGATGTTGTAGGAGTTTCCAATGACTTGCAGCTCTGCTTTAAAATTTTCATTTCCTTCCAGCTCACCATCTTGATTGATTGGAACCAGTACATCATAGCTTGTTGCCGTGGCATTGAATGTTAGCTCAGTGACCGTATTATTATAGTCAGTTCCATCTGTACAATAAAATAATTTAGAACCTGTAGTAATTTTACTTACTTATAGCAGTGCCATCAGCAGTGGAAAACCGAACAACTACATTCCGCCCGAGGACAATGTTCCCAAGGACAGCAATACTCAGCCTAGCAGAATCACCCTCTAAAGCAATCATAGCTGTTGTTACAAAGCCAATTCTTCCAACTAATAAATGAAAGTTGTACGTTACACCGGCATGAGTAGTTTACATTCTTACCATCATTATCAATAATTTTGATATCAACACTTTTAGTACTATAGCTGACTGGAGTCTGAGCACTGGTGGTTGAGCGTTGGATTGTTAATGACAAGGTCTCATCTGGCTCAGCTATGTTATCATCAGTGACACTGTAAGACACAGTCAACACACGAATAGAGCCGTGAAAATTAACTGAGCTTGTAGTTGGTGATAAATAGTCAGCTGTTGAGAAAAAAAAGAAGAAAATAATGTAGTCATTTTGTGCTACAGTAACTTTGCAACGCAACGTGACATAGAAGTAGAACAAATTTTTATATCTGCGTTGCATTGATGAAAAATAGCACAAGCCACTGCGTCACATTGTAAACCAGCCTTTAAAATAAGAATACCATGCAGCCAACTTCATGCATGTAGATACTGCATGTGATTCCAAAAATGATTTACAATTATTTTAACAACTTCAGAATTTAGTATAACACCTTGATAATTCACAAAGTTGTCCAGTTTACGGAGGTCACACTGTAACACAAATCCAGTGCATTAAATGTTTCAGTACCTGATTTTGTTGCTGTCTTCTCAGCATCAAGAATATCCACATGTAGCGCACTTGTTAAACCAGTGTTAGTCAACGTTATAGTGGCCAAGAATGATCCAGCACTTTCTTGAACAGTTGATGGAGCTGACAGAGCCAGTATGGCAGCTACAACAGAAATAGTTAAGATAAAAATAATTATGTGCGAAAAATCATTTTCACACATGAGTAGCTGCCATCTTAATTCGAGGTCATCCCTACATATCATTGCCAATCGGCAATGATAATGTATTATGCCAAATTTTTTAAAATTATCTTGTACAATTATTTTGTAATACAATACAGTATTCAGCTGCATGAAAAAACAAAATCTTTCCAAGTTATAACGTGTTGATGACACGGTTTTTAATGAATGGCACATAAATTATTGCAAAAACATTAAGGTATGCATACACTTATAAACATACCATCATCATCGACAATGATTATTCTCACACTCTGAAAGCGAGGAGGTGCAGAACCATCAAAATTTATATTTGGTACTATTCTCAGCTGTCCAATCTCCTCTCCTTCAGCAATATCATCATTGATGACAGAACCAACAACTACCTGATCATTGAATCGAATATACGGTTGATAATTATCCACTCCAAAGCTATAATCTCCAGTTGCTAATAGAGTATAAAAAACAATAATTATTATTGATAATCAATGCAATAATTTATTAAACCTACGTCCAAACGAAAAATCTCCTTTGATAGGAATTAAATCAAGCAAATAACCAAATGATTTCTCAGTTGCATTGCCAGTTGCTGCACTGACTAAAATATCCTGCAATCCTTCATCTAACTGCTCATTGAAAATAATCTCTTGTTGCTCAAAACCGAAGAAAAATGCTGCAGAGATCGTACAAAAATACCTGACTATAATTATGCAATGAAACTTACGATCATTATCATAGATTCTGACAAGAGCTGTCTGTTTAGATGGTGTAAAACTAACACCAAAACTGGTTTGAGTTGTGTCAACATCCAACACCAGGATAAAACCCTCGACATATTCATCAATATTATCATCAAACACTTCGATGTTGACAGAGTTTGTCGCTCTTTCCTCACTGCCAGCAGAAAAAGAAACTTTTTGTGCTACATTATTGAAATCTTGCTTTCCACTTGAAGTAGAATCATCTAAAGAAAAAAAGTAATGTTAAAAAAGAATAAATGTGAAAATGTTTAAAATGTTAAAATTTTTTAATGTTAAAAGTTAATGTTAAATGTCATAATATCCTCTATAATATTACTTACACGTTGCTGGTACAGGTCTAGAGCTATGATAAACGTCGATTGAGCCTAAGCGTGTTTCAGATGAACTTCGTGCAGTATATTGAGCGTAAGTCAATGGTGTGACCAAGAGGTGAACATCAGTATCCACACGTGGGCTTGTCTGTATAACAGTCACTTTGTTACATGGTGAATCTGAACCTTCAAACTGGGCATATTCAGTCAGCAGAAATTCATATGATGGCTCTGTACATAGAAAATCAAGTCAATGTATTTACCAAAAAATACACTTAACCGTCTGCATCTCTGATATTAATAGTGGTTGTACGAAACAGAAATTTGGCATCTCCTGAACCAGATACAACTGGTGGTTGCGAGGTGATCACAAAACTTTCAGTTAACTCTCCAGCAATACCATCAACAAATAATGTCACAGCCACATCTGTACCACTGAACGATTCAATGAGAATATCCGATGATGGTAGTGAGAAATCATCTACAGTCATTGATAATAGTATTGTATATGAACTATAATCTATGCATGAACAATTTCGTGGACTTGCCTGTCGTTGCTGTTCCAGGAATTCCTTTCAGTCGCAGCCTCAATCCAGCTGGAACTGTTGGACTAAGGACTCTTAGTCTGATAGCGTACAGTGTATTGCTCTCAGTCAAAGTGTAGCTTGCCTGAACCAAACCTAGCACTGTAAGTATAAGTGATGTTACAGGTACAAGGTAGTGTATTGTTTGAAGGTAAATGTAGTTATACATTACTCTAACCGGTGTCAGTAACTACATCAACAAAACAGCATATGGTGCTAGAAAGCATTTTGTGTACACATAACAGGACAGCTGTATCCAGACAGATTGGATAATCAGAATGGATGTAATCACAGCTCTTTCGGTAAATGTATACTGAAACTTCAAAGGAATGATCTATGATCTGTTATTACAAACTACTATGTATTCAGAACTGATTAAAACTACAGAACTTGCTTGCATGCACAATAATGCTCACTATACCATAACACGGTGAGCATGTTGATCCGGATTTGAAAGATCTTGACAATGCATTGTTTTGAAGGACTGGACCACAGCATTGATCATAAGTTGCACCTGAAGTTGTGCCTCCAGTGCATCTCAGATTTGAGTAGCAAGTTTGGGCTAACACTGCAAAAAATCAATGTGTAAAACGTTGCTATCAGCTAGCTTACCATTTTGATTTCCCAAACAAGCGAAAACTGCAATTAGAAGCAGTACAGACTTCATCTCTCATGAGGTAGAACGTAAATCT
Organism: Haliclona indistincta; assembly: GCA_964017065.1. Taxonomy (NCBI): domain Eukaryota; kingdom Metazoa; phylum Porifera; class Demospongiae; order Haplosclerida; family Chalinidae; genus Haliclona; species Haliclona indistincta. The sequence goes on along the minus strand of OZ024786.1, from coordinate 2,939,981 downwards.
CGTCTTCCGTCGTTTCTACTTGAGCTCTAGCTGAACATAACGTACAGTGTACTTTCAACAATGTACGATCATCGCGCACGCGCAGTTCGATTCAATTGCAACGCGCATGCGCTGAAAGTTCCAAATGGTTCTTTGTCTAAGAAAGTTATCATTGATTAGTGTACTTACGTGGAAGTCTAGTTATAACTACTGGTTATGGCTACTAGTTCTAAACTGGCACAGTGCACATCTACTATGAACATCACTCCATTAAGGGAAATTTATAAATGGAGAGATATGAACAAGAATTTCAGTACTGTGGCACATAATAATGCATACTGTACAAATGTACAATGCACTCGATACAGTATAGTGGTGTGCAAGCAGATTCATGAAGTAGAACTCAAAGAACAATAATTAAACAATGTTCAGCTGTTGGATTGACTAAGAAGTAATAGTTCCTATATCAACAATTGTACAGATGGTGGCAGAATATAATTTCGAGATCAATAGAGGATATTCACTATTAATATTCAATACTGCGAAACTACAGTCATGATCAATTCTTGTTTTTTTGTGTAGATCAACTGTTGATATCAAGCTATAGTTATAGCTAAACAGAATGAATGTAAGACTAAGTGCATGATTGGCATTCGCATTAATGTACAACCAATAATCCAAAATAAATTGTTTTAAATAAAATTAATGATTGGTGTCAATGCTTGCTACTATTGCTACCAGAATAGCGATTATGATAATGACGAGCCTCAGGAATAGCATTGAATAATTAATCTATTTAGCAGCTCACTCACTATAAAAGATGATTATTTCAATAAATTTCACAACTAAAATACGACACAACTACTTATAATTATATTTATGAGCAATTTTTTTACCGTCACTCCAGGGACACACAATTATAGCTACATATATTATTTTATACATGGTGAGTGATAGTCACAGTGGCAATGGAAGGATTCAGATTAACTTTCACACAGCCATCATTCATCATGTGCAGTATAGCCTTGAACTGCTCAGCACCTTCGGAAATACCATCAGGAATGATTCCGACTTGTACTGAATGACGAATTACAGTTGCATTAAAGGTCAAGTCAGTTATTGTGCTGGTATAGTCATTTCCACCTGATGCACATAAATTGTATAATTTATGTAAACCACATCAAGGACCTACCTATTGCAGTAATATCAGCTGTCGAAAAACGAACAATGACATTTCGTCCAAGTGCAGTGTCTCCAAGAACAGCAATACTAAGTGTAGCAGAACTGCCCTCAATCACACCTAGAGCTGTAAACTCAAAACCAATTCTTGCAACTGAAAAATACATAACAACATTACTGAAATCAAGATATATCATCATACTCACTATCATTATCAATAATTTTTACATCAACAGTCTGGGTGAGATAACTGACAGGAATCTCAGCACTAGCAGATGAGCGTTTAACAGTCAATGAAAAAATTTCATCAGGCTCAGCAATATTGTCATCTCTGATTGTGCATAAAACGGAACGTTTACAACATCCTGGACGTCCGGCACCTTGAAACCGAACTGATCTTGGAGTGAGTGAGTAGTCAGCTATTATACCAAAAGAAAAGACTCATTGTAAGAGTTGTTGTCTGCTTACCGAGTCTGGTGGCAGTTATTCCAGTATCAAGAATGTCAACTTCAAATGATTGTGATAAACCACTGAGAGGAAGGGGCAGTGTTATATTGGCTTGAAATGATACAATGCTTTCTGGAACAGATAGAGGAGCTACTAATGCAACTGTAGGAACTGACAATGAGAATGTACACAAGACTTAGTATAAAGTTTTGCATTATTACAATTGTAACCTTACCATCATCGTCAGTTAGAATTATTCTTACACTCTGAAATCGAGGTGCAAAACCATCGGCAAATCCAAAATCTAATATTTTAATCTGTCCAATCTCTTCTCCTTCTATAATATCATCACCGATAACAGAAGGGGTTATAAATGAACTACTGAATTGAACATTTGGTTGTATAACTCCAAAACTGATGTCTCCATTTGCTATGATTGAACAGCATAAATATATTAGAACCTGCATCACAACATACTTACCTCCCCAGATAAAGTTTCCCTTGACTGGAGATAAATCAAGACCGAAAGAAAATGACTTTTCAGTAGCATTGCCTGGTGCTGCACTAAATGGAATTTCCTGAATTCCTTCATCTGTAAATTCATTAAATGTGTACTCTTGTTGCTCAAACCCAAAATAAAATGCTATAAAATGAAATTATTTACAGTTTGTACTGTATGGGCAATAAAACTTACGATCGTCACCATATATATTGACAAGCGCTGTCCTTTTAGATGAAGTAAAACTGGTACTCAAGGCAGTTTGACTTGTGTCTACATCCAACACAAGAATGATGCCCTCTAGATACTCATCAATGTCATCGTCAAACACTTCAATAGCTACTGTTTGAATAGAACCCTCCTTGCTTCCTGCAGGAAACATTATCTTCAGTGCTGTATTGTTGAAATCCTTTTTGCCATTCGGATCATCTAAAATAATTAATTAAATTATGTCATAATAGCTTGTTACGCAATTACACACAGGTTGCTGCTGTTGGTCTCCCGCCATGGTATGTATCGATTGATTGTAGTGATGAATCAGTAGCACTTCGTGCAGTATACTGAGCATAGGTTATTGGTGTTACAAGGAGATGAACATCACTTTCCACACGTGAGCTTGTCTGCATAACAGTCACTTCATTACATGGTGAGTCTGAACCTTCGAATTGAGCATATTCAGTCAGCAGAAATTTATATGATGGGTCTATATACATCAAGAATAAAGTCAATGAATTTTATCAAAAATTACACTCAACTGTCTGCATCTCTGATATTGATAGTGGTTGTACGAAATAGAAATTTGGCACCAGATACAAGTGGTGGTTGCGAGGTGATCACAAAACTTTCAGTTGGTTCTCCAGCAATACCATCAACACCTATTGTCACAGGCACATCTGTACCACTGAACAATGCAATGAGAATATCCGATGATGGTAGTGAGAAATCATCTACAGTCATTGATAATAGTATATGAACCACAATCTATGCATGAACAATTTCGTTGATTTGCCTGTCATTGCTGTTCCAGGAATTCCTTTCAGTCGCAGCCTTGGTTGTCCGTAACTAAATCCTGCTGGATCTGTTGGACTAAGGACTCTTAGTCTGATAATGTGCTGTATATTGCTCTCAGTCAAGGTGTAGCTTGCCTGAGCCAAGCCTAGCACTATAAGTATGAAAACATCAGGTAATGTTACTGGTAAAGGTAGCGTAATGTTAAAAGGTACATGTAGTTATACATTACTCTAACCAGTGACAGTAGCTACATCAACAAAACAGCATATGGTGCCAGAAAGCATTTGTGTACACATCTAAGGACAGCTGTACCCAGACTGATTTGATGAATCATATTCAAGGTTCTTTCGGTAAATGTATACCGAAACTTCAAAGACGGAATGATCTATGATCTGTTATCACAAACTGCTATGTATTCAGAACTGATCATGATTAAAACTATAGAACTTGCTTGCATGCACAATAATCTTCATGCTCACTCTACCATAACACGGTGAGCATGTTGATCCGGATTTGAAAGATCTTGACAATGCATTGTTTTGAACTACTGGACCACAGCATTGATCGTAAGTTGCACCTGAAGTTGTGCCTCCAGTGCATCTCAGATTTGAGTAGCAAGTTTGGGCTAACACTGTGCAACAAATCAATGCCGTGTAAAACGTTAACGTTGCTATCAGCTTACCGTTTTGATTTCCCAAACAAGCAAAACTTACAATTAGAAGCAGTACAGACTTCATCTCTCGTCAAGTAGAACGTAAATCCAGTCTTTCGTCGTTTCTTCTTGAGCTCTAGCTCGATTGGCGCCGAGGTACTTGGCCATAGCTTTATGTACATTCAACAATAAGATCGATAGCACATCGCGCACGCGCAGTTAGATTCCAATTCAACGCGCATGCGCTGGAAGTTTCAAATTGTGTACATGGACAGTGAACTATGCTGTCTAAGAAGGATATTATTCATTAGTGGAAGTCAACTAGTCATAGCTTCAACCTATGTTTGCTCTAAAGCTAAAGCTAGCTGTTGGACTAAAAGAAATGTTTGCATATCAATATTATCACAAGTGCAACAGCAGACTTAAAACATAAGTATAATTTATTATACTCGCAAAATCCCAAAAGGCTGAACAGATGCTATACACAATCAGGTTCGTTACACATGATTGAGATCACACTAATAAACAGCGATATTGGTAAATCAGTTCAGATACATATACAACACAACTAATAAAACTCATAAGTTTCACACATGAGTAGCCGCCATCTTAATTCGAGGTCATCCCTACAACCGATCGGCAATGATAATGTACAGTCATGTATTTGCTGTGCACAGGCTGTGCAATACTTATTTCTACTGAATTATCTTCATCTGGAAAAATTATACTCCTCTTTCTATTTAAATTTTAAATTAAACATGCTTTGACCCCACTTGCTTCCATGCTTCTACCAATGTGCCTCAGAGTCTGTAGCCATACTACATGTCTTCCTGTAAATTGTACATGTACCACTCAACTGAAAGCCAAGAGGGGCATACTGACTCAATTGCCATTCTCCTTAAAGCCAGTACTAAAACTGATCTTCAAAGAGACAATGGCACCATGCCTCTCTACATTGCTAGCAAAAATGGTTACGCTGACATAGTTGCACTTCTCCTATAATGTTATCCTGATCTAATGTTTATCCTAATGTTAACAATGTTATCCTGATCTACAAACTGTCAAATAATATATTACACACCACTCTATGCTGCTAGTCATTATGGTCACACTGACGTAGTAGCCCTTCAATAACAATACTAATCCTAATCTTCGAACAATCAAAAGTTGCACACCTCTCTACAATGCTAGTCAAAATGGTCACATTGACATAGTTGCCCTTCTTTAAAATGCTAATCCTGATCTTCAAGAAAAGAAGGATGTACACCACTTTATTGCTAGCCAGGAGGGTCACACTGACGTCGTTTCCCTTCTCCTAAAACCAAAATGCTAATGTTAGTCCTGATCATAATGGTACAACACCTCTCGACACAGCTAATCATCATGGTCTCAATGATGTTACACTATGCTCTTGGATGCTGATGCTATTGGTATCCAGACTGTACTATGCTATTGGTATCCAGACTCACAATAAAGACCTATTCTCAGAAAAGGCTACTATACCCTATGTACTATTGACCAGTGACAAGATATAATTTTATCACAAATAATAACACACAATCATGCATTAGCTATGTATGTGATTTAAATGTATGTTCAGAAACTAACTAAGCTAAGGAGGGCATCACAGTTTCAATCACTGATAACATAAATTATATCAATGACTAGGAATAGTCACTGTAGCTATAGAAGGGCTTAGATTCACTTTGATGCAGCCATCAACAATATGCAGTATAGCTCTGAACTGCTCAGCTCTCTCAGAAGCACCATCACGAAGGATCCCGATTGATACTACGTGACTAGGAGCAGTTGCATTGAAAGTCAAGTTGATATCTTTGCTGGCATAGTCAATTCCACCTGTTGCAATAATAAGTTTGTTATAATAATTATTTTAAGTTATCGAATTGATCATTACTTGTGGTAGAAATATCAGCTGTGGAAAATCGAACAATCACATTCCGTCCAAGCCCGATGTTTCCAAGAACGGCAATATTTAGTGTAGCAGAAGTACCCTCTGCTGCTGTGATCGAAGTCCTTGTGAATCCTATTCTAGCAACTAAATAGGAGAAAAGCTTTATGTAATAATTTTGACAAGTTTTCCGACTCGATTCTCACCATCATTATCAACAATTTTGACATCAACACTTTGGATACGGTAGAGTACTGGAATATTAGCACTGGCAATAGAGCGTTCAATTTTTATTGACAAAATTTCATCAGGTTCAGCGATGTTATCATCTCTGATTAAATATGGCACAGATCGATTACAGCATGTTGAACTATCAAACACTATGGATGGAGCTCCGCGTCTAAAATCAGCTGCATAGGCACAAAATGAGTACTAGTACTTGCAAATAGAGTTGCTAGGCTAACTATAATTATGCTAACATCAAAATACAGTGGAACCCTCTAATGCAGACACCCGTGGAACCCACAAGCAGTGTCCTCATTACGATGGTATCCTGATTTAACAGTTGTTATACATACAAAGCATCAATTTGAGATCACATGCAGCGCCCACATTACAGTTGGTGTCCTTATCTCAGGTGTGTCCGCAATGATGGGGTTCTACCGTACAAGTAGTTAGATACACACAAGCAACGGAAAAAGTCAGAAAATATTAGTTTACTAACAACAGATTTTTTATTACCATTTCGCGTTGCTGTTATTCCAATGTCATCAATGTCAACTTCAAATTCAATGGACAGTCCATTCAATTGTAACAATGATATGTTAGCAAGAAATGATCCGCTGCTTTCAGAAACAGTTGATGGGGCTGCCAGACTGAGGGTAACAGCTGCATTATAGGTAAAATGCAGCTATCATGGTAAGTACCATTTAACATCTTGTCTAACCCCTCCCCTCAATCAAGCCCAACGTGGTGATTGCATCACAGAGCTTTTAATAGCACTGGACTTGTCGCTAAGCAAACGTAAAATTGCATGAGAATGAATCTACTTAATTCCCATCCTAAGGAAGTGTGGACTTGCTTTAAAATTTTGTCAAAAAGGGCATCAACAATAAAATTATCACTATGCTGGATTTAGGCGTGACATGCATAACTCATGTATCATTGCTATATTTTTACCTTCATCATCAGTGATGACTATTCTCACAGTCTGATAGTGTGATCCATGTCCTTTGAAAGCAGTTGATGGTATAATGGTGATTTCTCCAATCTCAGTCCCTTCAATGATGTTATCATTGATTACAGCAGCTGCTGTTAATCCGTCACTGAATTGAATAGTAGCAAACTGACGCGTTGATCCGAAGCTAAAGTCTCCACTTGCTTTCAATTTTCAAACCATGAAAGGAAAATACATGTAAGTTATTACTGGTACAATTATGCTAAACTTAAACATACGACTAAATTGGAAATTTCCCTGCAAAGGAGTAAATTCGATCAAAAAATCAAAAGTCTTCTCAGTTTCGTATCCTGGTGCGGCACTAAAAGGAATCTCCTGTATTCCTTCATCTGATTCTTAATTGTAGGTATACTCCTGCTGTTCAAACCCAAAATAGAACACTATAAAAGAGAAAGAGTAAAATAAAACAATATAAAATCTGGGTTTAAAATTACAATCATTGTCATAGATCTTAACAAGTACTGTCCTCTTAGATGGAGTGAAAGCAACATCGGCCACAGTTAGACTTTTGTCTACATCCAAAACAAGAATAAAGCCCTCTGTATATTCATCAATAGAATCATCAAGCACGTCAATGGGTACTGATAAAATAGAACCCTCTGCACTTCCTGGGGAGAAATATATTCCTAACACGGTATTATTAAAATCTTTTTTTCCACTTGGGTCGTCTGTAATAACACAGTATTAAACAATGCAACACTATAGTGTAATCATATAACTGACATGTTGCAGGTGTTGGTCTGCTACTGTGGTAGGTATCAATAGGTGGCAGTGTTGGGTCAGTTGCACTTCGAGCAATGTATTGAGCATAGGTCATCGGTGTGACCAATAGGACAATACTTGTGACCACATGTGGGCTGGTCTGCATAATAGTCACCCTATTACATACCGAGACCATACCCTCAAATTGACTATGGTCAGTCATTAGGAATTCATAAGTAGGTTCTGCAAAAAAATAATAGTAATCAACCTTTATTTTTCGAAGTGCATTATACTAACTTTCTCCATCAACAATGGTGATTGTAGTATTGCGAAACAGAAACCTAGCGTCATTGGGACTAGATACAAGAGCTGGCCGATAGGTGAAAATGAAAGTTTCATTTGGTTCTCCAGCAATGTTATCAAGAGGTATCGTGAAAGAAATATTCAAACCAGAAAACGTTGTCAAAAGAATATCTGATGTAACCAACGAATAATCACGCTCTGTATAAAGTACAATGATACATTGCACAAAATATTATAGTACTTCATTACCACTAGCCGTTCCAGGTATACCCAGTAATCGTAGTCTTGGTCTATCTACAAGTTGTCCAGTTTGACCCGATGGAGCAAGAATCCTTAGTCTGAGACTGTATTGTCTAAATGTTTCAGTTAGTGTGTAACCTGCTTGATCCAAACCAACGACTGCAATTTACAGTTATGTAATGCATTGAATTTCCATTAGCAAATATTTTTTTACCATAACAAGGTGAACACCTTGATCCTGTTAGAAAGGATCTTGACAGAGCGTGGTTATTGAATACAGGACCACAGCATTCATCAAAAGTATTTAAACCAGAAATTGTAGTTCCAAAGCATTCGTGACCGGTTTGGCACTGTGCCAATCCTGTAAAGTAAATGGTACAATATTGTTGCCCCTGTCTACATAGGGTAAGTTAGGTTCACCTTGATCCCATAAGCTGCAAGAGGAACTGAAGAAAATTACGATGACAAGCAGGTTAGTCTTCATTACACTTTGCTTGGTCCGTAAGCTTGATAAGTGAAAGCAGTGACCACTGTAAAAAAATATCATGTCGCTTTTAACTATCAGTTTTACCATCACGCATGCGCAATTCCTAATTAGGAACATCACACCATTTAAGGAAATTTTCTGGTCAAGAATTCCTGGAACTTTCAGTACGTACCACATGTGCTCCATAATAATGCACTGTACAAAAACGTACAATATCATTAATGCTACGTTACATAGTATTAATATAATCTCTGATACAATGAAATTGTACTTCAAAATACTGTATAGTGCAAGCAGGTCTACGTACATACTGCAAAGACTTGAACATCATAAAGTAGAACTCAAAGAAAAAAATTAAACAATGTCCAGCTGTTGGATTGACTGAGAGGTTCCTATATCAACAATTTCACAGTTGCTGGCAGCAATAATTTTCAAGATCAATAGCCAGTTCTGAGAAAAGACCAGGATCGTCCGTTGATCTCGATGATCTCTAGTCAGGCTCATGATAACACTGATGTACAAGCAGTTAATACTGCAGCTTATAATATTATGGAACTATTATTCAATACAAGATCTAGAGCAGCAAGTCCTTCCTGTATTATTGTAAACATGATTTGTATAGTTATAATTAGTAACAAGTTATAACCTTTAAAATTACAGCATTTGACAGTATGCACATGCATTCATAGATGCAAGACTACCGGTAAGTGCCTGATTACAGTGAATGACGGCTATGTTTATTTAATTAATGTACAGGAATTTATAGCGTGTTTCATTAATTTTAAACCACTGTTGTGCTTCATGATGTCATTGTGTCTTCAGAATAACTCTACAGTACTGTAATTGCCGAGCGCCTTAGCGCGAGGCAAATAATCGCGACGGTGTGCGGGGGACTGGAGCGTCGTGCGTTTTCTCAGCAATGTTAATATGTATGTATATTTAGATCGATGTCACGCTTAGGAATGCTAATCAGGGTTACGGCGAGGGCTCATACTACGTATTATACTGCGGGCCGGGTCACGGGATCCGGCGCTGGACCCGGTTACGTCAGTATGAGATAAGAACTTAACGGTGGGCTGAGACCATGGCGGATTAGTCTACTCCTGACAGAGCCAAGTGGCTAGCTCAGCTCGGGAAGAGAAAACAGAGCCTGAGCAGCGGCCTGAGTCTAACGGCACAAAAGAAGCAAGGGACGCCATCAGCAGTACTACTGACAATATACAGACCGGCATCGATTAGGTCGTCTGACACGAGTTCACGAGGCCGAAGACAGGAAGCTAGCTCGCTGCATGTATCTGTACCTGCTGGCCGTCTGCTGTCGAGCCCACCAGCTCAGTGGTCAATTATAACTACTTAATAAACTCAGCGCGAGGCATTCATGCGTATTCGTAACTCCTAGTATCTATGATTTATTACATAGTACGTCATCTTTGACCAATCGGATTGCTCTATTCGAGGGCATTAATGTAGGTTATTGACCGCGCGTAGCGTCTTCTATAGCAACAGACCGTTGCGTCTTTGCGAGTTTGAAAAATTCGCGATGTTATTGCGCTCACAGTGATGAACTATATAATAAATCATTTATTGCCCGACACAACTCGGGCATTAACCGACATTAATGACCTCGGGAAAGTCGGTTGCCCTCGTACAGTCTCGGGCTGCGCCCTCGACCGTTACTCGGGCGACCGACTTTCCCGCGGTCATTAATGTCGGTTAATGCCCTCGTGTGAGGGCAATAACTAATACATAACTATAATTCACAATCAATGATGATGATATAGAACTTTCATCCTCGGTTCAAAAGTAAAGCAAGCCACGGTATTAGATAACTAAATGAGCATGCATCATCGTTACCTGATCTGACGTCTTGCTCATCACACCTAGTGATTCTACAAACACGTAAATACTATGTATGTAGCCAAAGCTTGCATGTTATTGACAATATAACTTTAACTAGCAATCTTTCAACAAGCAATGCAACTAGGCTACACATGCAGCTAGTTTTCCTTCTTCAATGGAGGATCAGACTTGGAACTAAGAAAACAGCACATTACTGCATCACTAGCAATAGTGATTACTGGCGGATTGTGCAAAACCCATCCACTTAAATTAATAGACTGTCAAATCATATCACAATAGGCAAATTAAGAAGTGTAATGACTATTCTATCAAGAAACAGAAGAAAATCATGTCTGATGACTACCACAATAATACAACACTATAACAAGTACATCGTTTTGGTTCTTCACACTCAAAGGCACACAATCATGTACGAGGGATAGTCACAGTAGCAATGGAAGGATTCAGATTTACTCTGATAGAGCCATTATTCACGATGCTCAGTATAGCTCTGAACTGCTCAGCGCTCTCAGAAACACCATCACGAAGGATTCTAATTCGTACTTCATGATAAGTTGTCATTGCATTAAAGATCAGGTGAACATTTTGTCTTGCATAGTCGATCCCACCTAAAGTGCATATGCACACAATACGTAAACTTATCGATAGCAAATAAATTTGTCACCTGTAGCAGAGATGTCAGTTGTAGATAATCGAACAGTAACATTTTGTCTGAACCTAATGTTTCCTAGAACAGCAATTCTCAATACTGCAAAAAAGCCTTCTGCGCTCCTGATAATTTGATCCTCAAAACCAATTGTTGCAACTGTTAAAATACATAATAGTTATGCTGATACCAGCTTTTAAAATCTAATCATTCTTACCATCATTATCAATAATTGTGACGTTAACTCTTGGGACTGCATAGACTGTCCGAATGTGAGCACTGGCGACTGAGGTACTAATTTCTATTGTTAAAATTTCATTAGGTTCAGCAATGTTATCATCTCTGACAAGGAACTGCACAGATTGATTACAGCTTGTTGAATTATCAAACAGTACTGATGACGGTGCATCTCGTCTAAAATCAGCTGCATGCGTACAGAGTATAAAGATACAGTTAAAACTTAATTTTTGTACCATTTCGTGTTGCTGTTATTCCTATATCAGATATATCAATTTCAATTACAGTAGTCAATCCGGTCAGTGATGATACTGATACGGTAGCAGCAAATGATCTACTGCCTTCAGAAACAGTTGATGGTGCTGCTAGACTGAGAGTGACAGCTGCATGTAAACAGAACTTAGTTAACTAGTATGAACACCATATTATTGTTATACCATCATCATCAGTAATGACTATTCTCACATTCTGATACCGCGATCCATGTCCAGAGAAAGCACTAGATGGTAAAATGGTGATTTGTCCAATCTCAGTTCCTTCTACCATATCGTCATCGATTACCAAAGGTGTTAAAATTTGATTCTCGAATCTGATCCATGGCATTATATTATTTGTTCCAAAGCTAAAGTCATCTTTTTATAAAGGAAAGAAATGTGACATTGTTAGCATTATTATGTTTAAACATACGTACCTATTGATACAAAACTTCCCTGCAAACCTTTAATACTCAAAGAAAATGATAAATACTTTTCTGTTGCATTGCCTGGTGCTGCGCTGAATGGAATATCCTGAATTCCTTCATCAATTACCTCGTTATAGGTATACTCCTGTTGCTCAAACCCAAAATAGAATGCTTTAAAAAAATTAATTTGCTCATATTGTACACATCAGTATAATGCTTACGATCGTCATCATTGATTATGACAAGTGCTGTCCTTCTGCCTCCTCCAAGTGCTGTAAAACTGACACTGAAGGCAGTTAGACTTGTGTTCACATCTAACACAAGAATGAAGCCCTCTGGATATTCATCAATATCATCGTCAAACACCTCAATAGCTACTGTTTGAATAGAACCCTCCTTGCTTCCTGCAGGAAACATTATCTTTATTGCAGTATTGTTGAAATCCTTCTTGCCATTTGGATCATCTGCATGAAATATAATTAGTGTGAGCTAGTTAACAGCATGCTAATGCTGATGCTAAAATTACAGGTTGCTGCTCTTGGTCTGCTTCTATGGTATGTATCAATTGATGGTATAGTGATGAATCAGTAGCAGTTCGTGCAGTATACTGAGCATAGGTCATTGGTGTTACAAGGAGATGAACATCACTTTCCACGAGCAGTGATGTTTGGACAATAGTCACTTTGTTGCATGTTGATTTTGTACCTTCAAAGACACTATATTCTGCTATTAAAAATTCATAATTAGGTCCTGTAAATATACAATTTGTAAGGACTGCAGTTATTATTAATGTGAACTAACTGTCTGAATCTTTAATGTTAATCAGGCTATCACGAAATTGGAATTTAACATCATTAAAACCATTTAAAAGTGGTAGCTGAGAGGTAATGGTGAAATTTTCGATAGGTTCTCCAGCAATACTATCAATAGGTATCCACAAAAGCACATCCAAACCAGAAAAAGATGGCAATACGATGTCTTGCTCGTCAATTAAGAAGTCCACAATTTCTGGAAAGTGCATTAAACTTAAAATTAATAAATATGTATTGAGAAATACCAGTTGCTGTTCCGGGTACTGCTAATAGTCGCACCCTCGGCTTCCCATAAGAAAATTCAAACGGGTCTGCAGGACTGAGAACCTTTAATTTTATTCTGTATGACTTGTATGCATAGGTTTCATTTAATGTGTAACTTGCTCTTTCTAAGCCAATAACTGCAAGAAAATTTAATATTTCAGCATTGCAGTCATAATTTTTATTACCATAGCACGGAGAACACCGTAATGATCCTGATATGAAAGATCTCGCCAGCGTGTTGTTTTGAAGGACAGGACCACAGCATCTATCATATGTATTCAGACCAGGAATAATGGTTCCATAGCATGCAAGACCAGTCTGACATTGTGCCAATCCTTTATGCAAAGTTCAATTGTCAATGATTGCTAATGAAGTGATTCGTTCACCTTGATCACACAAACAGCAGAAGAGACAGATGTAAAAACCAATTGTAAGCAGGTTCGAATTCATCACACCAAGCATCGCTTGTGAATTCAGCGACAAAGTTGAAACGGCAGCAAAGGAAAAATAATGATGGTTATTCTCTCCCGCCGTTTAATACTGTAGTAACCTATAGAGCACACACATGCAGTTTACATTCTACAATGCGCATGCACGTCTTCTGATAACTAGGTCCCTAGCATGCAACATTCTCCTCCTGCTCACAGTACCCAGTGACTTCACGCGTAAGTATGTTAGTATTCGCTTTGAATAAACAATTTTATTTACTATGTTTAAAAGAAATTTTAATTATAAAAAATTATGATGAAGAATCCTATCAATTTACTCTTCGTCAATAATTTATAGACAATCTGTCAAGCATTGCTGCAAAGCCGAATGATGACACACTTGACAAATGCCTCTATACACCTCCTGCAGAGAAAAATGATAGGTTAGAAAAGAGAGCCACTAACTGACCTTTAGCGGTGGGTGACATCTGCACAGCAGTACCATACACCGTGTGATCAACGGCAATTGAACTTTGACCTCTGTGTAAAAATATGAACACTAACTGCAACAGCTGTTATTGACAATAATAATTATGGCATGCTATGACTAAGGAATACTGATACAAAATAGCACCACCAGTGCTGGGATGCCTCCGTGGAATTGCGTACACTGGACATGCTTTGACAATACAAAGTTACTCCATCTACTTGCTACAAGCATAGTACTTACACACCACACAGTATACACTGTTTGTAGAATAAGCTAGAGAGTTGCAACTATGCAATCAGAAGCTTAGCAGTGCTAACCACATGGAATTCAGCTGGGCATGTTTATTGTCTAATCACCAGCAAAGAGCGCTTGTTGCTAGCTTGCTGGAGTTGCTGCTGATTGACAATCGCACAATTGGTTTCTCAGCACTCGCGGTGCTACCTTGAGTACAGAATTGTCCTAAAAGCTGCTAAGAAGACTATGACAGACAGTTTTGTCTTCAGCAAAGCCAGGCAATGCTGAGCGAGTCCAGTAATGTCATTCAAGATAACGAAACCTCTAAACCTCTCTATTGCTACAATGCTGTAGGCAGGCATACTGTAATGACAATGTGTAGCTTGTGTGTCATACCTGTTTTGTGAGGTATGATGTCATTGCTTGGACACAGATCTGCTACTAATTTTAGAAGTGCTTTCAGAATAGACTCCGAATGATACTGAATTCTATTAGTGCAAAAACAACAGAAAATAATAATAACACAAGTATGGTACAGTAAAGTGTTGCTAAGACAAACAGCTAAAATAAAACATAATTATCTATTAGGTAAGGAGTGCTCCACGTGATGTATGGCACAAGGGGTGTGGTCGAGTGCCATAAATCACGACTTACTGTATATGCATGCTCTGTAGCGCCACTGTCGAGGCTACAATGGAGAGAGTATATCCTATCGCTTGCATCGATTGTTATTGTCCATTCAATATATGAACTAATCGTATACTTATGACGTCATTCAAAGGCTCCGCCAGGTCTATAAGTATGATAGCCTGACCTGTGGTCAAACCACAGGTCTGATAACAGGTTATCAGACCTTTCCAATCAAAACAATTTGTACAAACAGCAACAACAGCAGCATTTTATACAAACAAAAGTTCAAAGCAAGTGATTTTCTAAGTGATACTGTGTGAGATTCAAAGAAATGTTTCTAGAGATTCAAAGAAATGTTAAAAGTGCAGCCACTCATTTCTCCATAATTTTCAACTAAGCCATTCTTTATCTTCTCACAGATCTCCTTCTTTTCGACAACAGTAGTAGTCTGTTCTCTAACAGATACCTCAGAACAGCTAATAACCTTGGAGACCAATTGCTGCTGGCGATCCGTGGTCCTACAGTATGGTTTCAGTCCATCCAGAGAGTGATGACCGGTTCGATCCATGATCACCTTCTCGGGTATTCCAGCATCAATCATACGTGTGGTTGCAGTTGCACGAAGGCTATGATTGGTTATTTTGTCAGCATTCAACCCAGCTTCCTTAAACATAGTTTTCAGCATAGCTTTCAGAGTGTTGTGGCTCATAGCTCGCACATAAAACCATGGTTTGCCTTCAGTACACTTCTCAAATGGCCTTAAATAGAAAACGTCGGAATCTAAAGAATCAGGAGGAAATTCTGGTCTCCTTGACATATAAACATCTAGTATTGCAACTAAACAACGAGAACCAACAGCAGGATCTGCATAATGGCGTACAACCTTATTTTGTTGCCTCTTTTTAATCTGCTGAAGACCACCTTTGTTATTCTTACTTCCATGCTCAGTATACTCATAGCAAACAATATCCTGACCTGCGTTCTTGGGATCATTAACCGTCATTCGACAAAATTGAGAGACCTTAAGACAACGATGTTCGTCACCTCCTCGAAGGCACAAATTTAACCCAGTATAGAAAAATACGGTACGAACTAACTTTTTTGGAGTATCAAGCCCCATAACACCTCTAGTCCATAACAGATCCTCTTCTTCATAACTAATGACTTCGCTTTGACTTTGTCGGGTCCCTATGCCGTCGTTATGAAGTTGCTTAAAATGAGAATCCATGACTTTTTTCAGGGGAACAAAATCGGGATTTTTCTCGTCCAAAATATTAAATGCATCGTTCTTTTTATCTCTCATATATCGTAACAAGCCACACATAAGCTGAAATAGCGTTCTGGGAGGATATTGTTCACCATTCTCTTTCCTCGTTTCCATAACATATCTACAAAGGTAAGAGCAGAGTAGTTTTGAATCATCGGTTAATAAAATCTTGTCAGGATCATCAATTCCATCGTCAGAATTAGCCAACCACAGAGAAAAGTTTGTAAACGCCCAGTTGTTGCAGCGGCGGGTGTTAGAAGGAACAAATCCCTTCTCTGCTTCCAATACTTCTTCTTCTGACACTTTCTGGAACCGATTCTTAGAGAGTGAGAGGGATAATCGTCTCTTTTTCACAGGGGGAACGTTCTCCTTATCTGCCATTGTTGTAAATCACGAGGCATGTGAACACTACTGCGCATGCGCAAAATGGCCGCTAATGTACAGCAAGCATACGACAAATCGTATATAGACCCGCCTACCGTGCTCTATCGTAGATAGCGACCCTTGGCCTCGGTTTCGGGTCGCTATCTACGATAGAGCACGGTAGGCGGGTCTATATATAATACTTATTGTACGGGGGTGTGTCTCACGAAATAATTTGATGAGCTGTGATCTTGCCCACACATATACTTTAAAACCACATTAAAGTTATACCATAACTGAGATTACTCAATGTAAGCAGCATTCTCCATGAACATGTCATCAGTTACAATCAAATTGACTAAAATGCCCAAAATTACAAAATTATTACCTTGGCCAGGCATGTCTAATGAGTAGAGCTAGTGTCTTCAATGCCCACACTCTGGTCTCCTCTCCACAATAATCAGGATACTCTATGTACAGGAACACCTGGAAGATAATTGCTGTGTTATGGTGAAAAGAAAAAAACAGTGAATAGAGAGACAAGTCAGTAGGTGAGTGACTTGAGTGTGAGTGAGTTGAGTTGAGTGAGCGAGTATTATGAGTGAGTGGGCGAGTGAATGAGTGAGTGGGCGAGTGAGTGAGTGGGTGAGTGAGTTAGTTGAGTGAGTGAGCGGGTGAGTGAGTGAGATAGTATACAGAATGCACAGATAGATACAGTGATTTCATACCTGTGTTTAAGTAGGTAAGTCCAGCAAATGTCTAGCTGGTTTCTATGAAGTGAAGTTGACTTATGAACAAACACATGTAATGTTAGAAAGATGCAGTATGTGACTACGTACCTGTATTTGAATAGGCTAGTCCAGCAAAATTAATGTTTAGCTGAGAACATAGAGAGACCTACAAACAAAGTTAGAGAGATGCAGTGATTTCGTAACTGTTTTTGAGTGTGTTAGTCTAGCAAATGACCGAGAACATAAAAAGTGAAGGTGACCTATGAACTAGACAAATGCAATGAATTCCCTGTGCTTGAGTGGGCTAGTCTAGCAAAAGTTTATAGTTGACTTAGTAGTGACATAATAGACAACCCTGAAGAAGTGATAATGGAAGAAAGTGATGATGAGTACAGTGTAGTAGAATAGGAAGATTTAGACATGTTAGATATTCCTAACTCACCCATATGTCCACCACTGCCTCCTCTTCACTCACTGTCACTCCCATTTCTACTTCTCCTGCCTCAAATACTCCTCCATGGATCCTCTCAGTCAGTATCTGGAATTCCTGACACGTACATATTTTGGAGTGTTATCTCTGTATAAATTTACAAAATAATTATTTATATAGTACACCAGAAGGCACGGACACACACACACACACACACACACACACAAAAGACAAAAAAGACAAAGTTTACCCGCCACCCTCCTCAAGAGGAGTTCTACACCATGAATGTGCAAGTTAATTCCACACCATGAATGTGCAGGTGGTGATGCGGACCCAGCAGTAAGGATGGAAAAATACGTGCCAGGATTCCTGTGCACTAAGCAGGTTCTAGGGCCGGTGCTAGCATGATGGTATCTCCTGAAGCCTGGCCAGGCATCTTGCAGGAGCATCCAGCTGTGATCACAACAGGAGGCGTGAACATGTGCCCACATGAACCTCCTATTGTACATGACCACAGCCAGTGACACACACACACACACACACACACACACACACACACACACACACACACACACACACACACACACACACACACACACACACACACACACACACACACACACACACACACACACACACACACACACACACACACACACACACACACACACACACCGTTTACAGTCCAGACAATGCCAGCAAGAGTATGAGCCACAATGACATGCGAGCTGACGAAGACTTGCGAGCTATTGCTTTTTAGTGCGCACCTCGGAAAGTCTCTTGCCAACAGCTATTTTCAACTCCCGAACTCTTCAACCCCCGAACTTAGCACGTTAGGTACGCCCATAACCACGCCTTTCAAAGCGAAAACTTGAAATCCGTATCGCTTTTGCAGAACGAAAAACGAAGAAACCACTGCCTTTTTTGTATTTTGAAACTTTTTTTTATCATGAAAATTGGATTGTGGAAAAATACACGGACCCTTGGTCACGTTATTGTAGTAATAACTTGGAATGAAACTAATTATGCTAAGGGTGTAATTCAATTTATTGAAAATTCAATTTTAAAGATCGTCTCTTTCAAAAATATTCATTGATCATTCGTCATGAACAACACAATCTCACAGCTCTTTGATCGTAATTTCACCCCATGCATATCAACTAGTTATAATTATTACAATTAGCTATAATTATAATGACGTCATGGTAACAATAATAATTATTGTAACAATAATTGTACATGTATTCTGCCGTTGATAATGTATGCAAAGGACACATCTGACAAGGCACAATCTAACAGCTATAAAGGGAGTTTATGCTACAGCAGCTCAGTACCATGCATGCTAAAATGTGCTGCAACTGTGCACTGGATCAATTCTTCCTGCTCTTTGTCTTAGCATGATGTACTGCACCAACTCCAATTCCTGTACCAGTTCCTGCTCCAGCTCCTGCACCTGCAGCAGCTCCAATCCCTCCACCAATACCTGCTCCGATTGCTAGTCCCAAAGCTGTTCCAGGACCAGGTACGACACTTCCGACGATTCCGCCGATGAGAGCACCAATACCAGCTCCTGCAGCTCCTCCAACTCCTGCTCCTCCTAATCCTCCTGCTACGCCACCTGCTGCTGCCCCACTAGCATAATCTTTACGGTCACTGATTCCACGTCTATCTTCAATGTAGCGATTCTCGACTTTGGGAGTAAAAGGAACTTCTTCTCTAGTTTTCGTTACGTACTTTCCTCCGTCGATTTTAGCATTAGGAACACCTGGGAATCCTGCAGCCTCTATTCCAAATCCATTCCATTGGGCGATTTTTTCTTCTTCTCGTTGTAGTTGTCCGTATTGATTACTCATTGTTGCTCTGGCCAAGACAACGCTAGGTACAGTGTCTATAGAGAGTTTTGGTTACACACTACTAGGGTCCGCAATGGAAAAAATCAGTTGTTACAGATTCGGCTGGATGATGTTTCAGCGTGTAGAGCGCTTCGACCCGCCCGAATAGAAAACAATGAATCCTGTTAAGGGCAGACATTCAACTAGGGTCAAAGGTCGTCGCGCGCGTTCGTGTGCGCGCGTGTTCAGAATTACTATAAAGGCTTGTTTGTAGCGCTAACCAGTCAGTTGGTTCGGTGGCACAGCGGTTTAGTATGGTGGCTTGTGATGTGTTCGGTCAGGCTTCGATTCTCGCACAATGCATGTTTTTTTTTCTGTTTTTTTTTTATTTAGAAAAGTTAAGTTTTTAGCTCCATCCTTTGTGAAGCCTGTTTATGACGACTCTCCCGACGATCCTTAGGCTTACTAAGGGCCGAAGGCCCGGTTTAGGACGACCCTCTCAGCATAGCTGCCAACCGTCCCGAAACGTCCGGGACAGTCCCGGATTTACAGACCCTGTCCCGTGTCCCGCACGGAAGATACAGTTTGCCACCTTTTAGACTAGACTTTTTTCAAAATTCCGCACATTGGAGGCATTTGAGGGGAAAAGTTGGCAGATAGCATTTTCTGACCCAAATTTTCATGCTGAATTCAAATATGCTGTCTGCCAAAGCAGCTGAAACATTGTTTAATAGCTAATTGTAAATTTTTATTTTTTAATGATATTCATTGTAAACAATGTGTTTATAACAACTAAAAATGATTGTCACACAATTCATTTCCATGGTTACATGTGCAGTCTCTTGTGCAGTTCAAGTCTGTCTTATTACACCTGCAACATAAAGTTTTACATCCAGTTTTGCACTTGAATGCGATGATAACTTCTTCACAGGATTCTGGTACTGGTGACAATAACACGGCTTTTGTGTTCCTTCATCCATCTTCCAACCCATGCCTTCGGGATTTGGTATCGTGGGATAGGCCAAATGAGCTTGCCTTCATACTGCTGCTTGATAATGAGCACGTTGAATGTGAAAGTATAAAGAGCATCACTAGTCGGCGGTAGTGATTCTGGCGACCGCGTCTTGTTAAAAAGTATCAATCTTGCTTCATTGGAATTTCTCACACTAGGCTGTAAAGTTTGCAGATAAACTGCTCAGTATTCTGTATTGTCTCAGCTGTCAATTCACCTTTTCCCAAAAGACAATGATGTGTCCAAAAAGTCTCTTCTTACTATGGCCAGCAATGTATGATGTATAGTGTCACAGCCAGTCAATGCATGGAATGCTAGAATAGACTCTCTTGTATCTGAATTATAAGCCATAATGATTAACTATATATTTCATGGATGCATGGGAATATATTGCCTCTTCTTAGCTGTCCCTGTTTTGAACCAAAGCTGGGTACAAGTCATTCTATGGAAGTGACCTATAAGAGCAAAGCAATGACATACACTGCACCACTATTTTGTCTGTATGGTTTTTAACACAATGGAGAACTATTCTGGTGTCTGCCTGTTCATGTCGTGCTTTAAGTGGTTCTGTGTCTATATCTGAGTGAGATGATTCAACCGTTACATGTCCATCAAGTCTTTCTGCTGTGGAGATGCAGAATGCCACTCTCATCATTGATGGCCAGGTACTTAGCTATTGGCAAGCCAACAGGACTTGTAACATTTGGAGATTTTGCTAATGCGTTTGTATACAGACAGTGTTGAATGCAGGAATCGTGTTTAATCACATTGATGTTGTGTTTGATCGCTATTATGATGTATCTATCAAGAGTGCAACCAGGAGAAGGCGCTCTCAAGGTACTAGACCGATTTAACGAATAATAGAGCATGCAAATGTGCCATTGCCATCAAGCTGGAGTAATTTTATAGCACTTTCTGAAAACAAAGCAGATTTAGCTCACTTTCTATCACAACAGTTGATCGTTCAAGCACCACATTCAAAGGTTATTGTTGCAGTCAGTGGTTTTACAAATGAGGAAACGGTTGAATCATCTCATTCAGATATAGACACAGAACTACTTGAAGCACGACATGAATGGGCAGACACCAGAATAGCTCTCCATTGTGTTAAAAACCACACAGACAAAATAGTGGTGCAGTGTATGTCATTGCTTTGCTCTTAGGTCACTTCCATAGAATGACTTGTACCCAGCTTTGGTTCAAAACAGAGACAGCTAAGAAGAGGCAATATATTCCCATGCATCCATGAAATAGTTAATCATTATGGCTTATAATTCAGATACAAGAGAGTCTATTCTAGCATTCCATGCATTGACTGGCTGTGACACTATACATCATACATTGCTGGCCATAGTAAGAAGGGACTTTTTGGACACATCATTGTCTTTTGGAAAACTTAGGAAAAGGTGAATTGACAGCTGAAACAATACAGAATACTGAGCAGTTTATCTGCAAACTTTACAGCCTTACCAGTGTGAGAAATTCCAATGAAGCAAGATTGATACTTTTTAACAAGACACGGTCGCCAGAATCGCTACCGCCGACTAGTGATGCTCTTTATACTTTCACATTCAATGTGCTCATTATCAAGCAGCAGTATGAAGGCAAGCTCATTTGGCCTATCCCACGATACCAAATCCCGAAGGCATGGGTTGGAAGATGGATGAAGGAACACAAAAGCCTATGTTGATGTTATTGTCACCAGTACCAGAATCCTGCGAAGAAGTTATCATCGCATGCAAGTGCAAAACTGGATGTAAAATTTATGTTGCAGGTGTAATAAGACAGACTTGAACTGCACAAGAGACTGCACATGTAACCATGGAAAAGAATTGTGTGACAATCATTTTTAGTTGTTATAAACACATTGTTTACAATGAATATCATTAAAAAATAAAAATTTACAATTAACTATTAAACAATGTTTCAGCTGCTTTGGCAGAGAGCATATCTGAATTCAGCATGAAAAATTGGGTCAGAAAATGCTATCTGCCAACTTTTCCCCTCAAATGCCTCCAATGTTTTTATAATTGTAAAATTCAAAAAAATTGACCTGTCTATTTGTCCCGGAAAGCCGGATGGGTCATAGCTGTCCTACACAAATCTGCTCGAGACGACTTTCGTTTCATGAGCTATAATTAGAATACATCTACTAATAACTATTATTAAGAATGATGTAATTGTTTTTATTAATGCAATGTTTATCACAACGCGTGACAACGTGTTCATGAATTGCAAGTAAACTGGTAGTAATCATGACTCATCAGCAGGCAGAAGCTGCAAACTCTACTCCGAAGAAGAAATCTAAGACTGTTGCTACGACTCCACCTTCACTCAAAAACTTGAGTGTAAAAAGGCTACGGTAACTTATGTTAAAAAGTAGAACATCTGATAGAACTCGAGTAGACTCCTCCAACTGGTAGCATTAATTATGATGTAAGTTTTACGTAATAACATTCACGTGATTATAATGAATAATAATAACATTATTAAGTGAATTGATTGTCCCTGAAGTAGCTCCTGAAAAGTTGGCACCTATGCCTCTCGACGATCCTTAGTTAGGAAGACCCTCCCGACGATCCTTAGTTAGGAAGACCCTCCCGACGATCCTTAGTTAGTTAGGAAGACCCTCCCTACTTTGCGCAGTTAGGAGAAGGTTTTTAGGATTTTGGGTTTAGCTGTATGTTACTAAAAACAAGCCTTTATAGTAATTCTGTACGCGCGATGACCTTTGACCTAGTTGAATGTCTGCCCTTAACGGGATTCGAAAACAATTGCCAGCTTTAATGAGTTTTCGACAAAATTTGCAAATCTGGCTAGAAATGCTCCAAAAGTGTTGAAAATGAACTCTAAGTGTTCTAGATATCATTTTGAGACAGTTTCTGTAAGAAATAGAGGGTGAAGGATTTCAAGGAGCTTAACCCTTTAATTACTAAATTATCCAGCTGAATTTTTAACCTCGTAAATGCTGACCACTTCTCTCGTGAATATCTCGTGTGTCTTTTGTGCTACTGGTCTCAAATTTGCTTCCTTTTATGCCAGTGAGTAGCCGCAATTGCCCACACTCAAGTCGGTCAATATGCCCCTCCCACTCCGAAAGTGAAGCCGATAAAGTGCAACGACCTCGTCAAATTTTGCTCAAAGTTAGTACTTTGGGGCTGGCTGCTGAAAAGTACACACAAATAGCAGTGGTTTTGGTGAGTGCAAAATGTAGCCCAGATCATAGAGAACGCGCAAAAATGTGTTTGCGAGCACCCTGAAGCCATAAAATGTCCAAATTTTCTTGGCAGCCATTTTCTTTTTCCTAAAATGGTGTGAAATTTGCGCTGAAGCCATAGAAATGCCGTCGCC
The DNA here is from genome assembly GCA_964017065.1 of Haliclona indistincta. Taxonomy (NCBI): domain Eukaryota; kingdom Metazoa; phylum Porifera; class Demospongiae; order Haplosclerida; family Chalinidae; genus Haliclona; species Haliclona indistincta. The sequence continues at coordinate 2,916,067 of OZ024786.1, read as the reverse complement.
ATAACGTTTAGCGCAGGGGGCGCGCCGAAAACCGGTCAATTTTTTGCAGTTATTTGTATTCTTCAATTTGGCTTATATTTTAATTTTGGGATATTTTAGCACTTTTTGAGAAAGTTATGGTGTCTGAAGTATGTATGTTGCCAAAGGCAACAATAGGGGTAAGGGGGCGGTGCATGATTTTATGGGGGACTTTGATGTGCTGCATCTTGTTTTCTGCTTAGCATATATGCACAAAAGTGCTTTTATTGATTAGACCAAGTCTAACACTACCTGCCGTGCAACTATGGCGAGCTGGTGACGCTCTCGGGTACGCACAAAAGACCTCGCTTCTGCTACATGGTTTGTACACGTTTTCTCGACTTCTGAGCTAGAGATCGACGCGCTGTAAACGCAGTACCATTCAGTACCATCTTGCGCAGAAACGTATAGAGCGATTTGTCGATATTCGTTCGCGAAGGTAGCAAAGCAGCGTTCGTGCACTAGAAAAAACTACGCTGTAAAAAAAGTAAGCGCTATTACGAAAATTCGCTCTATACGTTTGTGCGCAAGATGCTACTGAATAGCACTGCGTTTACAGCGCGTCGATCTCTTGCTCAGAAGTCGAGAAAACGTGTACAAACCATCCGTGTATTATTTCTGCCATACTCTTATGGGAGATCGGTTTGTTTATAAATAGTTATTCAACCACAACAACATAACCATGTAACTATGAATAATCTGAATATTAAGTCCTTGCACCGCCACCTTAAAGGGTTAAGCGGACACGGAGTTAATTTTACCGTTACATGCTCCGTGCACGTAGTACAGTCACAGAATCAATGGACGGCAATGAGAGTCGCGACTTTCACTCTTCGTAGTAGCCTCGTACCCAGGCGCTAGAAGGGGGTGGAGCGAAGGGGGAGAAAAAACAGCGCCTGGTATATACTGCTTACGCATGCGCGACTAGCGGTGGAATTCCACCACCGCCGGTTATCATCGTACACGTTTGTAGTACGTGATGAATATTCATCAGTTTTTTAGCAGTTCGTGAAGCTTTCCTGTTTGCAATCTGCTGTCATGACTGTATTCTAGCGGCTCTTCTTGAAGCTCTAGCACAAGAGCAGAAGTACAATTTAACAACTGGGTGCTCCTGGTAGCGGAAACGAGCGACATCGATTGACAAGAGCGGTATAAATGACGCGATTAAGCCTACTATTGCGTATGCACGCTCACCACAAAGTTATTTGTCGAATCCAGAGCTAGAGCTGACGATCGAGTTGCTACTCAGTCAGTTGCTTGTAAGTTTAATAATGGAGGCGTGGTCTGAATAACCGCTACCACGTTTTCATGACATAATCGGAATATTTTACAGTAAAATAAACGGATATTTAGCGCATGCGTGTGCAGTATATACCAGGCGCTTATTTTTTTTCTCACTAGCGCCTGGGTACGAGGCTACTCTTCGTAGTTGCGCTCCAATCGACGGGGTACCCAAAACCAACGTCTAAAGTAAGCTTTAGCTCACTATAGCTCTGTTAGTCACGTTTGGAAGCTAACTAGTTCGAGTTTGAGTGGGACAAATTCGCCACGAAATATTGCTGTGTACGCTCCAATGGATTCTATACATTTCCGCTCAAAATTTTACATTCGCCAGCACCACATTCATTAGAAACCACAAGAATGTACATGTTGTACATTGAGTTGTGATATCACATACACTAATTGTGCGCTCCGTGTACGCATCCAGAATAGTATAATACAATGGACGCGCAAGCACTAAGGAGCTAGGTACGCCAACTAAGAAGTGAAGCAGCACTCACAGTGAGTCAGTATCTACATGTGAGTCTGCATACCATGCTGTATATAGCGATGTCAGACGAAATTTTTCGCTTTTTGCAGTCTGCTTATCTTAGTCACTGCTTGAACAAGGATGCAAAGAGCTTTCGAACAAACCTTATTTCGTCAAAATCGGTGCTGTTTGAACCAAGCTACCTTGATCAAAAGTTAAAATATTATTTAATTTTTTCTGCCGTATTACATCCAATTAGAGAGCGTGGTCCATTGCGTGCCTTCAATTCCGTTCTATTCTGTTCTAAAAGTCAGCGCAAAAATTCATCGTGCAATAGATTCAAACTAATAACACAATGGATTGATAGTTTGATGTGTTCTTACTTAGTACACCAAGATTCATTAATAACACAGCTTTTTGTATGAAGATACAGCTTGCGGAAAATGCAGTATTTCATGAATTTTGAAAAAATCGGTAAGAGGAAGCTGACACAAAATATACTTGGAGATGGTGATGTACATGATAATATTGGTGCCTCGGATTTCCTTAAGGTTCAGACAGTCCTCAAAATATATTTCACAGCCAATCTTGAAAGCGCTAAAGAGCTGCAAACTCCGGAAGTTGTACAACGTCGACTTCAATTACACTCTGTGAACGTGTAGACAAACCTCAGCTGCAAAAATCACCACAGAAGAGAGTCTAACCATAAACACTATGGATGGATAGCTTGATGAGTCCTTGCTTTGTATACCAAGACTAGTTAAGATTGCAGTTTCTCGTACGAAGTTACAGCTTGCGGAAAAAACGGACCGTCCGTGTCTCAAATACACATATACTACGGGGACCGATGAAAATTGAAAAATTTCGGACCCTTCTGACATCGCTACTGTATAGAAAAAAATAAAAAAATCCAGCAGTTTATTTGTTTAACTGCTGATTTCTCCCTAGCTATTATTTTCACTTTCAATGTGGGCGTGGCAATAACTGAACAACTTCTACATGTGAGTTTCTTCTAGAGGTACATGTGCAGAAGTCAAATCTCATTTTCTCTTTTTCTAGGTGTTTCCTAGACCCAGCAATAAGATTTTGTACGTTGATATTTACCGATAACGACACACTCCGCCTTATTGCTGGGCATGGCAATGACTGACCAATTTCTATACATCAGTTTCTTCTAGAGGTACATGTGTAGATGTCAAATCTCATTTTCTGGTTGTTTCCTGGACCCAGCAATAAGATTTGTATGTTGATATTTACCGATAACAACACACTCCGCATTATTGCTGGGCGTGGCAATGACTGATCAATTTCTACATGTGAGTTCCTTCTAGAGGTACATGTGCAGATGTCAAATCTCATTTTCTATCCTTCTAGGTGTTTCCTGGACCCAGCAATAAGAATTTGTACGTTGATTTTACCGATAACAGCACACTCCGCCTTATTGCTGGGCATGGGAATAACTGACCGACTTCTACATGCGAGTTCCTTCTTTGGGTACATGTGGGGATTTCATATCTCATTTTCTTTCATTCTAGATGTCTCCTAGACTTAGCATTAAGAGTTACACTTGCTGATTTCAAATCTCGATCATTTTCAGACGTTTCCTAGACTCAGGAATAAGAATTGAACACCTATAATTATTATTATTTTGAATCTTGATATTTATTTTCTTACTATAGTGCATTGTGTGTTGCAGCTGCAGACAGACATTGTTAAAAAAATAATTAATGTCACCTATATAGCTAATTAGTGAAAAGTGGTATTTGTTGTCAGAAAGATATTTGAGCGCACGCCTGTAATCAAATCGCTGCTGCTCATTCAAATGATTATAATAGAAAACAATTATTTTTACACTTGATTATTGTGCTTACTGTATAAAAAAGGCAATTACAATTACAAGTCACTGTGCTTTTTAGATGAGAAATAACCTTTTGATTACAGGCATAAGTTCAAGCATTCCTGACAATAAAATACCTTTTTGCAAATTAGATCACCTTTTTATTGTCTCTTTCGGACTTTTTGGTTCTCATCAGTGCAGTGCACTCGGGTTCTGTTTCGCTGCAGAAGAGCCAGCGACTGTAGTAAGCCATTCTTATTATAGCTATACCATCAAGCTATCGTAGACTAATAAAGATAGTACGGCGAATCGCTTGTTCTCTGTTGATAGCGACAATCGTCTTGTGCATCGGCGAAATCGCTTTTTAGTTCACTAGCCTTGTATTATCGAGTTGTTGAGTTCTTTAGTAGTCTCGTCGAGCATCAATACAAGAGAAACAGTACTAACATGAGTTGTAGACTTGACTTATGTACAACGCAAGATTCTGTTTGATCGGCGAGTGCGATGGCCAGCTAGGTGTCCGAAATTAACCCGTGTACCAAAATGCAAATATTTTCTGGTTGCATTGTTAAACGTGCTTGTTTTCATCCTACCAGTCGTCCGCATTGAAAACTATAACTTGGCTGACAGATAGCACATAGATAAAGTTCCAGTACGCTGTTGTTTTTGTTTCGGTACGTGTTTTCTGCTGTCGAAAATAAAGCTTGCTATTTCGATAACCGAAAGTGTGTCCGGAATTACCCCGCCCTCCCTTACCCAGTCTTTCGTCGTTTCTTCTTGAGCTTTAGCTGAACCCAGTCTTTCGTCGTTTCTTCTTGAGCTTTAGCTGAACGTACCGTGCAGTGTACCAATACTGCAGTTTTAATGAATCTTGCAAAATGTATTGTGCACGAAACGCCCTTTGCACATGCGCAATAGCTAGAAATAATACTAAAAGTTACTTAACTAGCTATTGCGCATGTGCAAGGACGTTGAAATGCTTGGCAAATTTTGCCAGATTCACTAAAATTGCAGTAATTATAATTATAAGATCGATAGCACATCGCGCACGCGCAGTTCGATTCAATTGCAACGCGCATGCGCTGAAAGTTCCAAATTGTTCACTGTAACATGTACTATATACTGGATATACTTATGTGGAATTCTAGTTATAACTACTGGTTATAGCTACTACTTCTAAACTAGCTGGCACAGTGCACAGCTACTAGGAACATCGCTCCATTAAAGGAAATTGATAAATGGAGTGATATGAACAAGAATTTCAGTACTGTGGCACATAATAATGTAGCTATACTGTACAAATGTACAATGCACTCGATACTGTATAGTAGTGTGCAAGCAGAAAGACTTGAACGTCATGAAATAGAGCTCAAAGAACAATAATTAAACAATGTCCAGCTGTTGGATTGACTAAGAAGTTGCTCAAACCCAAAATAGAATGCTTTAAAAATACAAATTCGCTCATATCAGTTTCATTGTACACAGCACTATAACGCTTACGATCGTCATCATTGATTCTGACAAGCGCTGTCCTTCTAGATGGAGTAAACCTGACACCACTTGTGTCCACATCCAATACAAGAATGAAGCCCTCAGGATATTCATCAATATCATCGTCAAACACTTCAATAGCTACTGTTCGAATAGAACCCTCTTTGCTTCCTGCAGGAAACATGATCCTTACTGCTGTACTGTTGAAATCCTTCTTGCCATTTGGATCATCTACATGAAACACAATTATTGTGAACTAGTTAACAGCATGCTAATGCCAATGCTAAAATTACAGGTTGCTGGTCTTGGTCTCCCGCCATGGTATGTATCAATTGATTGTAGTGATGAATCAGTAGCACTTCGTGCAGTATACTGAGCATAGGTCATTGGTGTTACAAGGAGATGAACATCACTTTCCACGAGCAGTGATGTTTGGACAATAGTCACTTGGTTGCATGTTGATTTTGTACCTTCAAAGACACTATATTCTGCTATTAAAAATTCATAATTAGGTCCTGTAAATATAAAATTTATAAGGACTGCAGTTATTATTAATTGTTAACTAACTGTCTGAATCATTAATGTTAATTAGGCTATCCCGAAATTGAAATTTTACATCATTAAGACCAGCTAAAAGTGGTAGCTGAGAGGTAATGGTGAAGTTTTCGATAGGTTCTCCAGCAATACTATCAATAGGTATCCACAAAAGCACATCCAAACCAGAAAAATATGGCAATACGATGTCTTGCTCGTCAATTAAGAAGTCCACAATTTCTAGAAAGTGCATTAAACTTAAAATTAATAAATATATATTATTGAGAAATACCAGTTGCTGTTCCGGGTACTGCTAATAGTCGCACCCTTGGCTTCCCATAAGAAAATTCAAACGGGTCTGCAGGACTGAGAACCTTTAATTTTATTCTGTATGACTTGTATGCATGGGTTTCATTTAATGTGTAACTTGCTCTTTCTAAGCCAATAACTGCAAGAAAATTTAATATTTCAGCATTGCAGTCATAATTTTTATTACCATAACACGGAGAACACCGTAATGATCCTGAACTGAAAGATCTCGCCAGCGTGTTGTTTTGAAGGACAGGACCACAGCATCTATCATAAGTATCCAGACCAGGAATAATGGTTCCATAGCATGCAAGACCAGTTTGACATTGTGCCAATCCTTTATGCAAAGTTCAATTGTCAATGATTGCTAATGAAGTGATTCGTTCACCTTGATCACACAAACAGCAGAAGAGACAGATGTAAAAACCAATTGTAAGCAGGCTCGAATTCATCACACCAAGCATCGCTTGTGAATTCAGCGACAAAGTTGAAACGGCAGCAAAGGAAAAATAATGATCGTTATTCTCTCCCGCCGTTTATTAGTAACCTATAAAGCACACACATGCAGTTTACATTCTACAATGCGCATGCGCGTCTTCTGATAACTAGGTCCCTAGCATGCAACATTCTCCTCCTGCTCACAGTACCCAGTGACTTCACGCGTAAGTATGTTAGTATTCGCTTTGAATAAACAATTTTATTTATTATGTTTAAAAGAAATTTTAATTATAAAAAAATTATGAAGAATCCTATTAATTTACTCTTCGTCAATAATTTCTAGACAATCTGACAAGCATTGCTGCAAAGCCGAGTGATGACACACTTGACAAATGCCTCTATACACTTCCTGCAGGGGAAAAAATGTCAGGTTAGAAAAGAGAATCACTAACTGACCTTTAGCGGTGGGTGACATCTGCACAGTAGTACCATACATCGTGTGATCAACGGCAATTGAACTTTGACCTCTGTGTAAAAATATGAACACTAACTGCAACAGCTGTTATTGACAATAATAATTATGGCATGCTATGACTAAGGAAATACTGGTACAAAATTAGCAACACAGGTGCTGGGATGCCCCGGTGGAATCGCGTACACTGAACATGCTTTGACAACACAAAGTTACTCCATCTACTTGCTACAAGCAAAATACTTACACACCGAACAGTATACACTGTTTGCAGAATAAGCTTGTGGGTTGCAACTATGCAATCAGAAGCTTAGCAGTGCTAACCACATGGAATTCAGCTGGGAGTGCCTATAGCCTAATCACCAGCACAGACCGCTTCGCTTGTTGACAGCTTGCTTGAGTTGCTGCTGATTGAAGATGGCACGATTGGTTTCTCTGCACTCGCGGTGCTACCTTGAGTACAGAATTGTCCTAAAAGCTGCTAAGGAGACTATGGCAGACAGTTTTGTCTTCAGCGAAGCCAGGCAATGCTGAGCGAGTCCAGTAATTTCATTCAAGGTAACAAAGCTTTGAAACCAAAAGTTTATTAATTCAATTCCGAGCAAATACCAAGTATAACATGTACCGCAAGTATCAGCGCTTAGCTTTTAGCCTACACGGAGTTCTGCCTGCAGACTGAATGAATGAATGACACACTAACAAACTACTGTATGCCTCATGGCTCCGCGCCACTGAGGCATAATAACAGCTATGGAGTTACATTTACCTTCCTTCTGGCCGGGGCACAATACTAAGTAATACTACAGGAGTGCCTTGCAATGAACGGGTACACTGTAGAACACTATAGAACAGATGCCAGCATCTGACACAGAAGATCAATGACAGTTTGAAACATACAGCTCAACGTTGGACAAAGAAGTGCAGAGAAATGATTTCACAGATGCAACAACAATCATAAGCTATTGATGTGACACCACTGAACACTAAAGCTAAGCTGGCATATGGGAGGTGAGTGGCTATAGACACTTAAACAACTGGTATCTGGAAGAATGGGATTAATACAAGCCAGTCGAGTTGCACCCATATCCATTTCCACGACACATTCAATACGAGAACAATTTGTAACAAACAAATGACGAAACAGATTCATTTAACACACATGAAGGGTTTGGTATTAGAGAGGTTTAATACACATGAAGGTTGGTTTGGTATTAGAGAGGTTTAATACACATGAAGGGTTTGGTATTAGAGAGGTTTAATACACATGAAGGTTTAGTATTAGAGAGGTTTAATACACATGAAGGTTTGGTATTAGAGAGGTTTAATACACATGAAGGTTTGGTATTAGAGAGGTTTAATACACATGAAGGTTGGTTTGGTATTAGAGAGGTTTAATACACATGAAGGTTGGTTTGGTATTAGAGAGGTTTAATACACATGAAGGGTTTGGTATTAGAGAGGTTTAATACACATGAAGGGTTTGGTATTAGAGAGGTTTAATACACATGAAGGGTTTGGTATTAGAGAGGTTTAATACACATGAAGGTTGGTTTGGTATTAGAGAGGTTTAATACACATGAAGGGTTTGGTATTAGAGAGGTTTAATACACATGAAGGTTGGTTTGGTATTAGAGAGGTTTAATACACATGAAGGGTTTGGTATTAGAGAGGTTTAATACACATGAAGGGTTTGGTATTAGAGAGGTTTAATACACATGAAGGTTGGTTTGATATTAGAGAGGTTTAGATTCACATTGAACACGAACGCTAAATTTTTACATCAAGCATTTTCATTGAGAGATACTGATACCACAAAGTTTTGATTGCTCTCCCTGCGCGCAAGCAGAGCTAGTCTGTATACCAATTTGCTCTCTCTTCAATTTGCATTATGTATAATTCTGCTCCTGTCAGTATACTCTTGCTATGTCGGCATAGTGAACAAGCATTTACCACTAGCCGTCAACGTGAGTCTAATCCTATCTATTGTTACTCTGCTGCAAAGCAGGCACACTGAAATGACAATGTGTAACTGTGTTATACCTGTTTTATGGGGTATGACATCATTGCTTGGACACAGATCTGCTACTAATTTTAGAAGCGCTTTCAGAATAGACTCCGAATGATGCTGAATTCTATTAGTGCAAAAACGAGAAAATAATTAGTCTTCAATACAGTACAGTACTATAAAATGTTGCTAAGACAAACAGCTAAAAATAAAACATCATTATCTATTAGGTACGTGATTTATGGGCACAAGGGGTGTGGTCGAGTGCCATAAATCACGTAGAGCACAATTTACCTACATTAAGTGGCTCAAAGTATATGCACGCCACTGTCGAGGGTATAATGGAGAGTATATCGCATGCATCGATTGTTATTGTCCATTCAATACTAACTTATAGTATGGTGGGCGGGTCTCACGAAATACATGATGTACAGGAAGCACAGTAGCTTTGATCCCGCCCACACATATACTTTAAAAACCACATTAAAGTTATACCATAACTGAGATAACTCAATAGCATAATGTAAGTGGCATTCTCCATGAACATGTCATCAGTTACAATCAAATTGACTAAAATGCCCAAGCTTATAAAATTATTACCTTGGCCAGGCGTGTCTAATGAGTAGAGCTAGTGTCTTCAATGCCCACACTCTAGTCTCCTCTCCACAATAATCAGGATACTCGATGTATAGGAACAGCACTGACAACAAGCGCTAGAGAAGGAATGAAGGGTGTAGGATATCATACTAGAAAATTGTGGTCAAAGCGATTGCAATCCACTTGAAACTAGATATAAAAAGTGAATTGGGATGAATGCGCATGTCATTTAGTCAAGTGATAAACGCTTTGTTTATCACTTGACTAAATGACATGCAACGAACATTAGACACATTCCATCTAACATCTTAGACTGCAAACATCAAGCGAAGCATTTGTATAGACTGTGTTCAAAATGCCAAGCTTTTGCTAAATCGGTTTTACAAAATCTGCGTTGCTGATAAATTGCTGTGATGCAGTATACACTGCCTGGGTGTCAAATTTGCCTAAACAAAGGTCATTTCGCCAATAGATAATAATTATGTTGTAATACCTAGAGTATCATACCTTTAAGTGTCTAATGACGAAGGTTTGTAGTAGCTCAATGTAGCCAATGACATGCTTTATGTATGCCTGGAGGTGTGACAGAGGTCACATGACAATCACATGCACAGTAGATTGCACCTTTCTAATAGCAAATTTTGATTCAAATTCCATTGAGTTGAGAAGTAGATCAAACACCTCATCAACTTTGGTAGGCTGGAGAAAAGAACAAAAAAAATATGAATAACAAAAAAATTACACAATTATACAATAAAAATCAAATACTACTAGTACATTCAATGAATGGAGGGGCAAGCCTGAGCTGCTTCAAGGCCCCATACACAAGCCGACTTTTGTTGTGCGACAAGTCACACGACAAAAATTGCTTCGTGTATGTTGAAAGTCACACATTCACTAGTCGGCTGAAACTTGTAGGCAAAAAGTTGCGCGAAATACAATTGATTCTATTTTCAAGCAACTTGTCATACGATGTCGCATGAACTTCAAAGGATACCGCCATTTCCCAGGAAACAGAATCGAGCACGCCCACTATTACGTTCTATTTTTCGCTCTTTCTACAAGGTCATTTCAAACACAGCGTCATTGCCACAGCAGAGTCGAGGCTCAAATAAAAATACTCAAAAAGAAACTGATACATGACTGCCCTACACGATGGAATAGTACCTTCTGCGTCTGCTTGCAAATAGATGGTCAAGCTTTTGCAGACAGCCATCTTATGTGAAGAAGCTAATGTGTCTGCTTCTTGCGTGTATCAATAATACGTATAGGTTAACCCATGGGTTAATCATTTTGTAGCTCAGGAAAACTATAATAGTGTGAAAACGTCAAGCTTTACCTCGAGGTTACCATGTGCTTGTGTTCGTTTTACTTCGGTGAGCCGTTTTGTTCAGAGCAGGACTGTTGTGGACTAAGGATGGCAGACGACGATGATATGGCAGACTTTCAACTTGAACCCAAGAGAAAGAAGGTACCGCTGAAAGTCGCCCGACTTTCCAAACCGACATCGTCATCTAAGATGAAGGAGATCAGTGAAGGATCTGTGCCCGCGAACAACAAGAAAGCTGACAATTAGAGTCGCCGTGTCTTCGATCAGTGGAGAGAGAGCACAGGAACAGCACTACAGAAGAGAAATGCCCGTCAAATCTTCTAGAAAATCCGGACGCTATTTCCTTGGACTACTGGCTTTCACGCTTTTGTTGAGACTCGTAGAGAAGACGGCAAACCGTACCCTGCTTCGCAATAGTCAACCTACTTGCTTGTCTCTATCGGTATAGTAAACAATGCGATCCACTCTATCCCAACTTCATGGACAAGAAGAAGCCTGCCTTTCATGATCTCAAAGGCGCACAACAAGTGAGATTTGGAGAGCTTCAGGGATTTGGAACTGTTGTAAAGCAAGCACCAATCATCACACCAGAAGAAGAGGATAGATTGTGGGAAACCAAGGTCATGGGAGATCACTCACCATTGAGAGCAGTATTCATCTATGTGGGCAAGTCATTCTGCTTTCGAGGAGGGAAGGAAGGAACAGCTCAGTATCAAGTACTCCCAGCTAGTTAGTTCATCGAACCCTGACCGCTATTGTGTGTTCTAAAATTTAATGTCTCTGATCACAATTTTCGGCCTCCGGAGAGGCTTCCAAAAATTGCAAAGCCGACGGTTTTTCACGTCGTCAATGCGGGGTATTGGGGAAAGTTTTCAATTAGCAATAACCACACCTCGGCTGGGCCTCATTGGTTGCGGTACTGCCACTGCGCAAAGTTGACCAAACCATAACCTGAAGGTCCTTTAATAGGCTGCAAACTTCTTAACACTGATGGGATCTGGTAATGAATTCACTCACTTGTCATAATTCAATTAATTTGATCATGTTAAGAGGGCTCTTGCCCTGCGACATTGAGGAACTGGCAAGAATCTTAAAATTGGCAAGAATTTTAATATTTTTGATTATATCAAATTTTGTTCGACTTCAACTACTAGATCATCAGGTGTTAAACTCATAATTAATTACGTTAATTACGCAAGAACCTCAACTATAGACGTTTTTACTTTAATCGTATTGTACATATTTATAACGCTATTTGTTCTGTTATAACTTTATACTACACTACTCAATGTAAGGTAACTGATTATTTGTGGTCATATTTCAAATCCCATTTTGATTCTCACAACACTTGTACCTTTCATCTTATTTGTCCTTGTAACTCTTGTCATGCGTCTGGTGACTCTGGTCTTTATATTTAATTAGACCATACCACGTGACTTTCGACCAATCAGATCGCTCAAAAAGTGTGCATTAAATAGCTTAATGCACACTTTTATTAATGCACCTCGCGGATTAAGTTCTTAATGCACACTTTTATTAATGCACCTCGCGGATTAAGTTCTTAATGCACACTTTTATTAACGCGCACTTGAACAAAATAGCAAGCACTCGGTCGGAAAGTCACCTGGCATGGTCTAAAACGTTTAGACCACACTAGGCGGTGCATTACGCGATATAAAGCACTCGGGCGTGCTCAATAACGGTCTCGAACGCGTGATAATGCACTCGCCTTCGGCTCGTGCATTATCAACGCGTTCTCGACCGTTATTGACCCCACCCTCGTGCATTATATCGCGTAATGCACCGCCTAGTGTGGTCTAAATATTACTTATTTTATGCTTGTGTTTGTTTATATCAGGCTCTACATGTCTGTATGTAGTAGTCCTTCAACAACATACATAGTTCTGTAAGTTTTTCTGCTTTATGGCTTTCTTTATTTCTTTTGTTGTTGTAAAGCTATGAAATAAATAAATAAATAAATCTAAACTTGTGAATTACTGGTTCCTGGAATAAAACTTATGAAGAAGGCTGAAAGACATTCAACAGGAGACAGTCCGTTACGAGGAGAATCAAAGCAAGCATTGCGATGGTAAGGTTGTGAGGTTAGATCGTGCTTGGCTGTAGGGAGTTAGGAGCTACAAGTTGCTGCCGCAATGGAAATGCTTTAGAGATGCAAGGGCAGGAAGACTGTAATGGTGTATGGCTACCCACCATCATCTGACGAAAGATGTGCTAAAGCATTAGAGATTTTCTGTCATCAGGCATTGTCTGCAACATTATGTTTGTCAAGGAAGTTCTACTATTGATTCAATGTTAAGGACAACTGCTACTGCATTAACAGTAATAATACATTTACTGTACACCTTTTGTGGTGTTTTTTTTAATAATAATAAAGTTGCCTTCGTGGAAGGAGTTCTCCTGCTGCACTTGATGTGACTGTTATTTCTCTCATGCAGCAGTTGACACAACCCCAGTCCGCCACCACGCAAGGTCACGCATTGAAGGTTGTATGACAGAAAGACAGCCATTCATGGTCATTCATATTTAACTAAAAACAAGAATCTGCAAAAATTCAATCATTTTTATGCAGCACAGAGTCATATTTGCTTGCTAGATTATGAATAGTATTACTATGAAACCATAAGAAGCCTTAGAGAGTTTAAGATTAGGGTTTTATGTTATACAATCAATCAAGGTGACGCAGAGCAAGCTATCAAGTGTGAGTGAGCTCGTGTGTTTATGGCAGAATGACATTTCTAAGCTGTTAGAGTTCATTGATGATTAGCTCAATGCATTTTGATTAGCATTAGCTTAGCATTTTGATTAGCTTAGAAGATGAGGAGCGGAAGAGGGCAGTGTCAAACCAAGTAATAATAAATTATACGGGACCTCCTACCACACTGTCACCTGCATTTACGGGTCCAGTTCAGAAACGTTAGGTACAGCGAATTACAATACTGCATGGCTCAGAAGGGCTTAACATTTATGGAACAGCGACCAGTTCAAGTATGACATGACATCTTGGCCTCCAATGGATATTTTCTGCTACTTGGTTGATTGTCTCAGCTGCATCAATGGAAGGGGATCCCACCAGAGGGTTCCAGTGTTGTGCTTATTGACACACTCCCTCAGCTCCTTGTGATCACGTGGCTTCTGCTGGGGCTGCTGGCAGTACCTGAGTACCTCATGGAGGAGGGGTCTGGAACAGGCGTACAAATACTTTAAGAGTGGATCCACAAAATTATCCAGAGGTGCTTCAATATTTCATCCAATGGGATTCTTGTGCAAGGCTAACTTACACGCCTGAGTGTTTAGCCATTCTGCTCGTGTGAATTATAGTGATTGTTATTCCTCAAACTTTTCTGCCATGGCCTCATTCACAGTGAAAGATGAATTTATTCCAATATGCGTGGATGACGACCACATCTATCTGGAGCCATTTTTCCGTGACAATACTTCACTGAAGAAGGCCTTCTCAAATACCATCCTCAAATAGCAGCAGCAGCAGGACAGAGATCAAGAGCATTTGTTGATGAAACACTGCCAATTTTGAACAGGATTCTCTCAAAACGCAAAGTGCGAGCACCAGGTATGTTTTATACTTCGGGACTACCTGACATGCCATTCCATCACTTCAGTCAGAATGAATGGACAACAAGGTTATGTGGTTGCCTTTAAGAACCTAAACTTAATTGCACATTGAAATATACCACAGACGACTATAGAGTTTCGACGTTTGCCAAGACAGCGCGTGGCAATGAACATCGAAGATCCTGTTCTATGTTACCCTTTCATTGGTGCCCTGATATCACCGTTAGTGCACAAAACAGTATCTTAGTGTCGGGAGCGGACTCTAATGAAGTTGTCTATACTTCAGATGAAGAGTCAATTGAAAACAAAAAAACAATGCGAACCTCAATGTGGAAACCTACCAGCACAAACCCACCTACCCATACCTATTTATATATATTGCGAGGGCACGAAGCTATTGTTCCAGGAAATAACAGCCAGCTTGGAGGGATCAATTCAACACTTGCAATTACCATGTCTAGCGAACATGAAGGATGAAATATTGCAAGACCTTCGCTATCTTCGGAATGGAGAGTTTTCTTTAAAGCAAGGGCAAAAGTGGAGTACAGGACATAGTCCTGTTCTGAGAGTGGCATAACCTCTGTATTGTATTACAGGATATTTACTATGTTGTAAACGTGCCACGTCCTGTTAGAAGCAATTCAAAACTTGACGTTGAAGAAGAGGGAGAGTTTCGGTTAGTGTGCTACAGCAATGATTTAAAGGAGAACTACTACATGTATCACTATGATGACACCAGCTTGATCAGGGCTTCGGAAGCAGAAAGGCGTCATTTTTTGTGCTCAGTAACACCTGTTGATGTTAACAAAATTTTAGCACCAGCAGGAAGATTTCAAATCCGTTCAAGAATCGCACTTATGCATGTCGACGAACACACTTCTCTAGTAAAGAATGCTGTAGAAGAAGCAGAAAAACTTGCTTCAAAGAATGAGTCCATCCAAACAGTATTAGGCCCAATCAAGGCTTTGATGAATGCTAAACCTACTATTTTGAAAGTAAAAGAACTATCTTTGAACGATTTTGTTGCAAATCAAATACAAGCAGTGGCAGGAGGTCTTGGTTATGAGGTAGAAACTGATAACTCTAGACTGTTTAAAAGTGACCCCAAAAAATTTAATCTTAGTAGATTCCATACATCAAGGTCAGACCTATTTATCTATAACCACAATTGTCAGGACTGCTATGTGGTAGACGACAAGGCTAAGCTAGTAGTTGGAACTAGTGAAAATGGTGATACTGGAGAGCAAGACCCAATTCCACAGCTGCTGGGCAACATGGAAAAGGTAGCGGGCAATGTAGCTTACCACTGGTTGATGTATGGCAAATCTGGTGCACGGAAAGCGTTTAAATACATCATCGTATATGGATTAACACTTGACTACGAAAAAACTACTGCTTATACATACAAGCTAACCATGGATTTTAAGATAAGGGGGAGCACTTTCCTTTATGGAGAACGTCCATTACATTTAGAAAATGGACTGGAGTCATTTTTCCGGGATAATATTTCGCTGCAAAAGGCTTTTGAGGTTGGCAGAATAGCGACAGGACGGAGATCACAAGAATTTATTAACGAAAAGCTTCCAATTTTAAACAAAATTCTCACTGAACGCGTAGCACGAGCCCCTGCAATATTTAATACTTCAGGGCTACCAGATATGCCACTACATCAATTTAGTGAAAATGAGTGGACAGCCAGATTATTTGGTTGCCTACAGGAATCCCAACTTGATTGTAAATTTAAATACACTGCAGAAGATTGTATATTTTCAACTTTTCCCAAGACGCAGAGAGTGGCAACAAGTATTAATGATCCTGTTCTATGTTACCCTTTCATTGGTGCCCAGATATCACTGTTAGTACACAAAACAGTATCTTAGTGTCAGGAGCGGACTCTAATGAAGTTGTCTATACTTCAGGAGAAGAATCTATAGAAATTAAAAAGCAGTGTGGACCTCAAAGTGGAGACCTACCTGCACAAGTTGGTGAATTGCTGGCACAAATGCATATGTTGCTGACTAAAAAAATTTTGAGAGTGCTCATCGCCAAAAAACAAGTTGCCAGGTTCAAAACTATAAAGTCGATCACCTCAAAAGGTCTGTACATTCATAGAGAGATTGGTCCTGTACTTGCAAAATGACCCTTCCAATATTATAGATGTGACAAATAGTGACGGGAGAATGTTAGCCATCATGGTGGAACAACCAGGCTGTAGCTTGACACCACCTTGCTTTGCTATCAGCTAAAACGATATTGGTGCAAAGCAAATTCACAGGGCAAAGCAATGAAAAAGCACTATGATGCTTTTCACTGCTTTGCCCTCTCCTTTGCATTTCATCTTTTGTTTTATCTGAACCTACCCACCTATTCATATTGTGGGGAAACCATATAATTATTGTTTCAAGAAGTGAGAGTCAACTTAGAGGATCCTCATTTTAGTACAACCACCAACAAATCCTGTGTTTCCAGATAACTTCCAGTGAAACACATGAAATCAACGTAAAAGCTTTTGTTGAGATGTTACCTAGTCTACACAAAATTCATTGAACGGTGAGTTGTGTGACATGTAACAGTCAGACAGTATTCCTATTCTACTGTAATAGGTTTTCTAGCGTGGATTAGTTTTATTATTGTTCCAGTGTTGGCGGTGATAGGAACTCTTTCAATACTTGTTTTTTTCCTGTGGAAGAGATGTAAAGTAAGTAGGAATGTTAAACTTGTAAAACACACGGTCACAGTCACGGTCACGACACCACGAACATTCCATGACAAAAGAAGACAGGAAGACTCGTGAAAATGCAGTAGTGGAGAGAATGTCTAGTATGACAATGTGGTCAAGAGCATTTCCTTGGGAAAATATGTAGTCTCCCAGGAAAGGACATCTCTCGCATCAAGAGAGTACATCTATTTTTAAAGACCTCAAAATTACTAAAGAGAAATCTAAGTATCTTGTTTCAAGCAGTCATAATCAAATGCTTGGTTTGAACACTGATAAGGGTGATTGTCGGCTACTTGTATTGAGCCGCTAGTCAAGCAAATCTTGCAGCAAGCTTCTCTCCAAAAGCTGCCATAATCAGCACGGGGCATAAAGAATGAATCAAAGGCAAAAGGAAGTACGAAGTTATGATGAAAATAAAGCATTCTTCACCTCATGTCAAAGGTCTACATGTTAGCACCAAATTCCCTCAGAAAAAATTTCTATAAAATTAATGTGTAGTTATTATAGCACCCATCGTCAGTGGGTTTTAACTCGGCTGGAGATTCCCATTACATCAGCCATGTAGGAGATACTAAAATCTTTTTGTACTTCTTTACTGAGCAACTGCAAGCTAACAGTGTTGTTCGCAGAGCATTTGGATTTCACCATGTCTTGACTGATACTGTTTATGACAATTTGGATAGGATAGATTCAGCTAAAATAGTTTTGAGTTTCGACTTCATGGAAGTCAATCAACACAGCACAGCTATGTTAGCATGTCGAACAGTTGCAACCGATGTTGTAAAGAAATGTCTCAATTCAACGAAACTGGAAGTGAAACCTATGTTATTGCCTCTCGAAAAAAATGTTCAAAAATTTACAGCCCGGCCTGTAACCACGGTTACTTTACAAGAGGAGTCCTTAAGTACTTATGTCAAAGAAAAGTAGCAGATGTGGCAAGAAAACTAGGGTATATTGTTGTCACCAACAGATCTTAAATAATAATACATTTCCTACTGACCACTACAGTCGCTTTGCAACTTCTAAACATGATTTATACATGTGTTGTCCTAAACACCACTGTAGTAGAACAAGATTACTTACTAGGTATGGTAACTAGATGGTCAGCCTTACCCGCCACGTTCTATGAAGCAACTATTATTGTCACTTAGAGCGTAGCTTTAGGTGGGGTTAGCCGCACGCCCGCATCAATGCCCATTTGGCAGCGCGCGCCCGCGCTTCCAAGCACATGTCGTCCGAGCATGCGCAGTATTTATGCACACGTCTGCTGCATGCTGAAGCTTCTGAGCTGAGCTGGTACATGGTCCGTCTGTAGCGCTCTCAGCTCGTTTGGTTTTTTTGCTCGTCTCTCCTGTCATCCATCTGCATCATGTCTGACTCCGAGGATACACCAGGAACATCGAGAGACCCGATCACTCCAGACCTACTGGCTGCCATCGACGCCGCTGTTACCAACGCGCTGGCGAAGGCTCTCCCTCCACCTGCTTCGGCTCCAGGTGAGTGTCTACAAACGGTGTATGTTGTAATTGAGACGAGGCAGCCTAAGGGTCATCCACGCCCACTGACCTCACAGACAGGCAATGTCTGCCGCCGCGGCAGTGCTCTCACGCAACAATGGGACCGCTGTCCCGTCCCCACGCTAGCCCTCTGGACAGTCGACTGAGCCAGGGCCGCCGCCCGCTTCATGGAGGTAAATCAACACAGTACAGCCATGTTAGCATGTCGAACAGTTGCAACCGATGTTGTAAAGAAATGTTTTGATTCAACGAAACTGGAGAAAGTGAAAGCTATGTTATTGCCTCTCGAAAAAAAAAGTTCAAAAATTTACAGCCCGACCTGTAACCACGGTTACTTTACAAGAAGAGTCCTTAAATACTTACGTCAAAGAAAAGGTAGCAGCTATGGCAAGAAAACTAGGGTATATTGTTGTCACCAACAGATCTACAATAATAATACATCTCCTACTGACCACTACAGTCGCTTTGCAACTTCTAAACATGATTTATACATGTGTTGTCCTAAACACCACTGTGGATTTATAGTTACTAGGTATGGTAACTAGATGGTCAGCCTTACCCACCACGTTCTATGAAGCAACTATTATGTGGATCGAAGAGAATAATGGATAATGGATATGCATGATTGCTATAGCTAGAATGTCAAGACAAGGTCACGAATATTGCCAAATCTGTATGTACCGATTTCGCCAATAGCCTTCAAACCAGTATAGTTCTTGTGCTCACATGGTCCCTGAGTATGCTTTTCCAAAATATGGTGAACTTACATGTGTATGTCGAGTATCTGTTTCTTGGAAAGTTTTCGAGTTTGTGATAGATTATGATACTTTATCCTCAGATATAGTGTCAAGAAGCATTTTGGAAGTTTTGGATAAACAATCCCAGTTTTTAAGTTCTACGTGTCACGGTCCATATTTTGCGATTAAACTTAATAATGCTGATCTCATGGAATTGAATAAAGAAATGTGCAATGAACAAGAACCACGTTTATCACAAGTTTATTCAAGGACATCGGTGATATTACTGCACTGAACTCACAAATTTACATAATTTTTATCTGAGCAATTTTTATGCAGAATGACTCAGATATGGAATCTATAATAAAGGAGGTTGACCAGAATGAGGCATATTTTGTCAGGCTCACCGCTGTAGACACTATCGAGTACGCAGTTATTACCGAGAAGCACGTACTACTCACTGATCTCATGGATACACAGACTGCTATGCAATAACAGAGCGTAAAGAGTAATGTAATGAGCAAGTAACAGAGCGTCTTTAATATATAGGACAGAATTAACGTGATTTTCGTAATAATTATCGAGATTTAATGAAGATAAATGTTTCTGTCTGTTGATGCAGGAATTAGACGGGAAATGTGCTCCCGAGATTTGTAAGTAAATTGCATGGTGTAGTAGGTGACACGTGTCTGTTGTAGCATATAAGCCAGACACGTGAATTAATCAATCATTCTTTGCGCATTCCACGGTCTAGTATATCGTGCTTTTCGCGACTACAGAATCATCTACTGCTTATTCTTATCATGTCCGATAGAGACAGGGATAATGGTTCGGCTGCCGGACAGCCGGAGGCATCAAGCTGGTAGAACCCCTGGTGATGCCATTCACAATGTCATCCTCGGGTCATATGTGAAGGTATATACTCTAACACAATATTGCTGTGTTATGATTATTGCCAGGCATTTGACCTGCAGAAATGTCATGTTGAGATTCAGAATCAAGCAGACCTTGCTACTGCTTCGACGGATATGGCTGCAATACTAAGAGACATCAGGGAGTCACAGAAAAAGCTGGACATTAAATTCGTCCACTTTCAAGGGGAAGTCGACACCTATAGGTAGCCATAATATAATGGTATTATTTCAATATCATGGGCAGTATCGGTACCGCAGCAGACCAGCTACGCTCAAGCCGTTTGTCCTAGGCCACCGGGACTGTGTTTCTCCGGACAAATACGTATTTAAGAAAAAGAGCCACGAGGAGGAGCAAAAAGCCAATACCACGATGGACAAAGCCCTACTACACGAGGCTGAAATTGAGCTGGATGCTGTTTCTCCTAACCCCGCTGCAACCTCTGCAGTGAAGGAAGCTATGGACGCCCTCCTCAGAGGTAGGAAGCGCAGAACACCAAAAATTGAACCGACCGTTCCGACATCGACTGGGCCGTCGTGTCAGCGAACACAGCTGATGAGCTTGCTGATGACAGCGACGACGAGAAGCGCCTCGAGAAGACTGAGAAAACAGCGGAGAGAAAGGCTAAAACCCTAAATTTGTATCCTAAGTCAAAATGAAATGTTGAGTGGGTGTACAGTACCCCTTACACACAAGTAAGTGGTGTCTTAACAAGGAGTGTGATGCATGAAGCATATCTGGAAGATACTGTCCACCTTCGTCCTGCTCAGAAAGTCTATGTTGATGCAGTAAAACCATGGTATTTCCGACAGAATGTCGGTATTAATACATACCTTCGGCGTGAACTCTAACCTCATTAATCGCGTGGTAGCCTAGGTAGGCGTGCCTAGCTCCACGTGCAAGTTACACCCTTTGGCGGTCAAAGATGGTACTTACATGCGTTGCGTTTGGCTGTAAATCTCGCTCCACAAGCGACCCAGGCATTGGTTTCCATCGTTTCCAAGCTTTTCCCGTCGAGAGAAGAAAATGGTGGATACAGGCCGTTAAAAGAAAGGACTGGAGCCCAACGAAATGGTCTCGAATTTGTGGCAAACATTTTGTGACAGGTTTGCCAACTTCCACTCGTAATGTTGTGTCTCGATCCATACCGTTACGTGTTTTATATGCTTGTAGGTAAACCTGATGCTAGAAAAAATCCCTTTGACTACGTCCCTTCTGTATTTTGCTTCCTAGAAAGTCCTTATGCTACACATCTCAGATGCAAGAACGAGAAAGAAGATGTCTTAAAAGAAGACTAACGCGAGAGGATGCTTCTGTTGCTAAGAGAAAAACTGCCAAGATGATTCAGTCAATAGTGAGAATCGTAGCAGCCAGACCAATGAAGACAACATGGCATCGGAGAGCAGCAATGAAAATCTAGCAGAAGAGGAGAATGGAGAGCCTGACGACATTCTAGCAAAAGAGGAGAATTAAAAGAAACATAACACAATCAAGTTTCTAATTGGTATAACACCTAACGGAGTAATTTCGTATTTGTCGAGGTGTTGGGGAGGAAGAGCCACTGACAGTAAGTACATTGTTCACCACAGCAGTTTTTTGAACAAAATTGAACATGGAGATGTCATCTTAGCTGATCGAGGCTTTGATATAGCTGATGATCTTGGTGTTTATGGTGCTCGTCTGGTCATACCAAGTTTTACCAGAAGAAGAAGCAAAAAGAAGCAACATTCAGAAAGAAGCAAAGCAGCAAAAAAGAAGCAACATTTCAAGAAGGTAGCCAAAGTTCGAATACATGTGGAACGAATCATTGGTCTGTTAAAAAATAAGTACAATACTTCAAGGTACTCTACTGTTGTGTTCAATAAAGCACAAAAGAGAGAGTGAAGATGCTTTCATTGACAAAATTGTAACTGTATGTGCTAGACTTGCTTAGCCCTCCCATTGTCCCTATGTAAATTTCTTATTTTACATAATAAATGGAAATCTTTGATAATTTAATTATAGCAAGATTTACAATGTTCTGAACAGAACCACGTACCCCTAGGATTACGTTTTTTCACGCCTACACACTCATAATGAAATCACTGTTTATCCCAACCAGCAACATTTCAAGAAGGTAGCCACCAGCACATCCGGAAGGTCACATTCAACCATCCATCCACTTCCTTCTTCTTGACAAAAACAGTAAACTTGAGCTGAATCATCTGAACTTGGGGTAGGAGTAGTACACACTCTAGCAGCAGGATCTACCACCATGCAATGATAATATAGTCTGCACGTAGTTGTTCTTGAAATAGTTGTAGGCCTCCAGTTGTCTCCAAGAAGCTAGCTGTTGTAGAGTATACGTTCTAATAAAGTAGCCGAAAATGTCGCCATGCTCTATCCGTGGCCAGTGGCTAACATCAGAGCTCCATTGGCCACTTCTGCTAGGAGAATAAGGATCACCTTGGATAGTGTGGCCAGCTAGCTCCAAATTTAAGATGTATCTTACCTGGGTTGGCTTGTCTAGATCCTTGAAGTAAGTGCTCATGGTTCTCCGTTTGCTAGTAGCTTTGACTGCCAACGGGTGTAACTTGCACGTGGAGCTAGGCACGCCTACGCCCACTGTTTACGTGCTACTGCCATTACAAGAATGTACGGAAGAGGCATTGCTGAAAAGATCATAAGTGAAAAATCTGGTGACAGGAGTATGCTACCACAGGAGTATGCTACCACAGGAGTATGCTACCACAGGAGTATGCTACCACAGGAGTATGCCTTGCGATCTTACAAACGCACGAGTATGGACCAGGATCATGTGTAGTGGTTTTACTAAAGGTAGTACTCTCAATAGTACCAAGGCAAAATTGGACAGTGACGAGCCAGTTAGAATGCTCTTCAATTTTTTTCTCACTGTACCTTCAACTTTCATTACAACTGACACATTAATTATTCAAGTTTTTTTGGTCAATAATCAATCTTCTGTACTTACAAATACCTCATCAATTTCAGAGAAAACACACAAGTTGCTATGGTAACAGCGCGAGGGTTTATACACTGGATGTGCTGCTGTCTAACTGATTTAGACTATAGCAACAGCAAACAAAAACAACACGAATGACGAGCAAGGACATGCGAGCGCTATAAAAATTATTCAGGAGAACTCCGCACACAGAACCATAATCTGCGCAGTGTGGCGCAATTTCATTATGACCCGCAGCTATGCAACTCGATTGGTCAAAATCTGGTCTAAGTATTTTTATGGTACCTTTAGAGGTAGGTCAATCGTTGATGGTGTGGGACCGACCATCACAGGCAGCAGTAGTAACAAGCAAGGATGGACTGCATTAATAACTGGAATCTCAGCACCGTACAACATGGGACGCATTGCCTGAAGAGACAAAACAATAAAATAACACACATTTTCAATAGGACACAAAAATTTAAAAATTCTTTAAACATAACTAAATTCGGAGGAAAATTTTCAGAAAATTTGAGAAATTCAGAAATTTATGTCTCTATTATAAATTTATGAAAATTAAGTCAGAATTAAATTATGATGTTTTTTTTCTCTTATAGCAGTTACAGAGGCAAACTTTGCTTCAATATTAATTTTGTCTTCACAATTTTTGATAAACAAACTAGTCAAAATATCGGTGGAAATAATTACTACCTCAAATATCACATCTGTTCGTCCGTACCATCTCAATACTGCTCCATCCTAATATAAGAGAGATTATACATAGTTATCAAAATACTGTACTGGCGCATTATTAGCCGTAGCTTACGTATAGGCACATTACCACATGCTTGCTACAGCACTCAATAATTATACTTGCGTTCTTTATTAGGCACAAGGCATATACAGTAGGCCTGTTCCCGTTTTGTCTGCGTTTTACAACCATTTTATAAGCACGCGTTGTTAAAAAACTACAAGACACATAGAAACGAAATGTCATGATCACGCCACATATTGTAGGAATGATCGTTTACACGCAAATATATCCCCACGAGCTCGCTTGCTGCAAATATGTCACGCGCAAATTAGCTGCTACAGCTGCTAGCTTATTCAAAGTTTCAGTGCTAGCTATTTCAACATTCCTTATTGTTGGCTGGTTAGCTGCAAGCATGCCCCTAGCGCTCACATCTTTGTACGAGTGCTTATCTGCTTATGTGAAAGACGACTACGTCTTGTACCAATAGAACTTGTAGTCCATGGTGATTGTGAGGGGGTGTGGTCAGAATACTGTCATCAACACAACTCATTCAGTCCCGAAAGATGGTTAATAATGAGTGAATTCATCACACTACACCCTCCCACCATCACACACCCTCCCACCATCACACACCCTCCCACCATCACACTACACCCTCCCACCATCACACTACACCCTCCCACCATCACACTACACCCTCCCACCATCACACTACACCCTCCCACCATCACACACCCTCCCACCATCACACTACACCCTCCCACCATCACACTACACCCTCCCACCATCACACACCCTCCCACCATCACACTACACCCTCCCACCATCACACACCCTCCCACCATCACACTACACCCTCCCACCATCACACTACACCCTCCCACCATCACACACCTTCCCACACAAGAAAACCATGGATTAGATACAGGGGATTGTAGGTTGCTTGACCAAACAATTTCCTGTTAGCGCACGCCCATAGCGTGTTTCTGTATTGTTTAGATAACGTACTGTGCGCATGCGCTAGCAACAAATTTTTGGTCAAGCAACTTGCAATCCTCTGTAATGCCACAGTTCTCTCTTCAAAACTTTTACAATTCGCAGTTAATCTTTGAAATCTATGATTTAAGAAGTGTGTGACTCTCACCAGTTGATCCGATCCACTCAAGTGCTTACAAGCGCTGATCGTGTGTCACTAGATAAGCATTCGTTAGTACACAGAATTCTCGTTACTACGAACAACAATCGTCTAAACTAGACTATTTTAGAAACGCACAAAAGTAATCGTTTTACTAATCGTAATAAAAAGACAAAACGGTAAGTTTACTTTGAGGCCTACTGTAAGGGCATACTTCTTTGTTGTGGAAATATAAGTGCATGCAACTAATAACGCACCAGTACGGTATGTCACTAACATACACATTAAATCACATAACTTTATAGATGAGGCAACACAGCAAAAAAATTACTAACATCATTCAGGATGGTATTAGCATTGTGTGACGATCATTGCAAAAATATGCTCACCCACAAAAAATTATTGGGAAAAGAATTGGGCTTGAATTAGAGTCATACGTACCGTGTTGTTGATCACATGACGGATTCCAGATAAGCCGAGTACCTTGTGGTATGTCTGTACGGGAGGAAAGGACATGATGCACACAGTGGTTGACATTGAAGTTTTGTGTTGTGCGCTGCACATACCTCGTGATCGTCCAGTAACATGAGCAATGGAGGAAGAAACGATTCGAGATTATCGCCAACATGTGGACGCTGAAAAGAATAAATGGAAGAGTATGTGAATAAAACATTTAATTCAAGTGCTATGTTCTTACTGACCAGCAAACCAAAAGAGAACATAAAAATTAATCATATGCTGCTATAAAGTGCTGTTTGTGTAGCAGGTGGGGATACTGAGTAGTATTGACAAGATGCGTATTGTAATAATGATGTTTCTACAATTCAACAAGAACTTCAAATTACTTAACTTTTGACACTGGCATCTTTATAGGAATGCACATTATAGCTACAAATTGTAGTTCTCCAGGATTTCATTTAAAGGGAATGAAGCATGCGTCGATGAAAAATTGGGGGGCAAGATAGTTATAAACACTAAGAATTAAACTGACTCAAGAGGGACAAGAATAGTTCAAAGGGAGCAAGCACCCCGCCAGCTGAATGAAACCTGCTAGTATCACAACTTTACTCAGTGAAGCAAAAAGCTCAATAAAATTCTGGTTTTGGTAAATAAATATAAGTTTGTTAGTGTCTTAGCCGTTATTTTGTATACCTTAAGTTGTTTCAAGCACCACAGTAGGGCATGTTTAGCAGTTGGATGACTCTTCCATTCATCCCGCTTCAGTTTTCCTCGCAAGAGAGCAAGCACGTCTTTCAAAACTCCCTGCTCACGATAGCAGCCGATGCCGCCCGACGTCGAAACATCATGTGATCTCTCTTCAACAACTGACATGGGCACACGAGAATCTTGTTTTCCACTAGAAAAAAGTCGATTGATAACAATTTCATGATCTGTATCAGAGTCACGTTTTTCTGTGTTTTGCGGAACCGATTCAGCAAGTGAAGTTTGAGGAATGACCGAGTCTCTTATGTCAGACGATTCAGTTTCCAACTCTTCTTGTGATGTTTCGTCGATTGACGGTTCTTGCATGTAAGGTGAAGTTGCAGAGGAGATTGACTCTATGCCTACTAGCAGTTCAATCACAGAGGCACACTGACACAGCCCAGCAACTTGACCCAACAGAGCTGTGCAAAGAAACAAAAAGTTAATATAGTCACACACTTTACTCGAATATTAAAATACCCTACTCATGCCTAATAACAACAAGCTTCACCCTTCAAACAATAATAGGACATACCTTTGGCAGATTTTCTGCTCTTTGCACTAGTCCAGTAGTGTTCTCCACAGTGTGCAGCTGCACCCACTAGTAGGTGTGGTATCACACCTCTCAGCAACTGCCGATGATCATCAGAACCTCTTCTCTCCAACTGAAATGAGCTGGCTTTTGAACACAGTTGCTGCAGGTTCGACAATGACCCAGAATACGTCTTCACGGCATTCCTAGATGCTAGAGAAAAAATTATCATGAAAGAACGCGTTTTACAGAAAGTCACTTCCTTGCCGCAAATTACAAGGCAAAACTAACTAGCAAATAAGCTATTACCAAGACTGGCGGTCGAAGCAAAAGAGACTAAAGGGAAATGACAAAAATAATTTTTTTAAATTTGAAAATTCCGAGACTAGTGAGTTTTTAAATACCTTTCTAACCTTCTTCTTCTTTGTGAGCGCCAGAATCCACCTCGAGCAGCTGTAACTCGCGTTTAATTGCAGCAACTAGTTCTTCCATGACCTGACATTTGAGCACGTGCCACGTGGTCGTGTACGGAGAGAGGCGTGTCTCCGTAAATGCGCAATGGCTGAAGTTGATCCTGAGACGATCGAGGGTGAAGAAGACAAGCAGGGCGCTGCCCAGCCTCGCAAACACGACGAACAACACGCGGCAGCTCTGGATAAAGTAACAGACTACGTGGAAGAACAATTAATAATGGGAGACATTGGAAGGGTAAGTTTATAGCTTCAGATCTAGACCACGTGTTGATCATCATGTCATGAGTTAGTCTGCTGTGTATCGTGTAGGCTATATCAAATATTGGAGGAGACTTTACTAAACAGAAAGAGGCAAAGGCATTGAGGTCAGTGGTTTAGACTTCTTCCACTTACTATAAGATACTGATGGTTCAAGGAGTTAGAGTAGTCCGCGGCTATGGAATCTGTATATGCTAGTACTATACGATAGGCCCATTGCATGTGACGTCACAATCATGTGACTGGACGACACCATATTGGAGGACATGTAGCCATTATCATACCTCTGGTACAGCGACGAAAGTAGGAAACTTACCCATGACCGCATCTATACTGTCACTTTGCCGCATGTAGCACACTAGTGCATTGCTAGAGCTGTCTTCCAGTGTGTACGAAGATACATGACTGTGATGTGACTGAGAGTCTATTGTTAGATGATAGTGATTAGATGTCTTGTAATTCACACCATAACTTAAAAGCTCAAATGATTGATCAAATAATGTAAGGTAGCGGAGGGGTACATTTTGCCCAAGCATGTATTGTAATGATAATCAGTGCTAAGCTCCAGCAATGGTAGTCTTTTTTCACGTCAAAAATAAATACTGTGGAACCCCTCTTAGAGGACACCCCTCATCCCTCTATAATGGACACTTACTGAATTCCAAATATAATGTATAATAAACCCCTGATCAGAGGACACCCTCTCTATAATGGGCAATTTTGATTGGTCCCGATGTGTCTGTCTTAGCACTGTAAATAATTATGTGTATAATAAAATTTGTATTTTCTGTTTCACTTTCAGAGACAAAGAATTGGCTAAAGTAGTAATCAAAAAAGAAGATGTTGAATTAATTGTAAGAAATTGAAGATGAGTATAGCAGTTCATAATTATAATTATACATGTAGCACAAAATACACATTTACATTGGTTAATCCAGCATGTATTATAACTAATCTAATAATTATTTTCATGAAGTTTTGTCCTTCACGCCCTCTGGAAGTAAAATATTTAGCACTAAAAGTTTCCAGTACTAAAAGTTTCATACCCGTCCCGAAGCCAAAAAGAGGGTGGGTGGGTAAAGACCATTTTGGAAAAATTAATTAGTACAGGCATTTTTAGGAGTTTCTGAGCAGATATGTACGTAATTTCTACTATCTTGCTCATTAGTCAGGTAAAGATTGTTTATTTTCTGAATAATTGAGCTGCTGTAGCCTTGGGAAAGTTGCTATCCAGGCGTTGCATCTTGTTTGCCTATGCTGCTTTCTCTTTTTTGCGTTCTGCTGTTTGGTAGTCGCTGAGGGCTGTTGTTTTAAAACCACAGCCACAATAATAGCGCCTTTTCTTCTGCTGCACTTCCGTAGCCATTGTTCGCGGCTTAGTATTCACGATCAATGCATGAATATTAATTATGTCAAATATAATTATCATCATGAATAATTAAGATCTGGTTGTGAATATCATTATAATGATGCAACAATGGTCATAAACATTGACATGCCAGGAGAAATTGGAATAGCTAGTGTACTGCATATTGTAGAAATTTGCAAGACAAACTGCCTATTTATAATTAGAGCAAGTCAAATTTTCAACAAACAACTCACAAATTCAGGGTGTCCCTCTGGTTTTGCACCAACAAATTTTTCCAAAAACATAATAGAGACATCGATTTGTATCAATTTCTAAACATTTTTGACAAAAATACAATAATTATCATGATGATGATGTAACAATTCACCTTCGATACTCGCCATATTGCATTTGCCTATGATGTATGCTGTACAATACAATAATGTTGCACCTCTTTATTTTATTTTAGATGAATGAACTTGATATCTCCAAAATTTTGGCAGAGAGGAGTCTGAGAGAACAGAGAGGAGATGTTGTACAAGCACTATTAGCACTACTTGATTAATGTTGTTAATAAAACAGTAAATTTTAAAAGTACTGTAGGTTTACTATGGTGATGCTCGCTCAGGCTCGCTCCAATTATTCATGACAAGGTGGATAAACAGTGATGGTAGTGCTGTTTGTGATCGTCTTGTCTGCAGTCGTGTGTAGATACACCGCAGCACAGGGCGGCTGCAATACGCTGTCTTCTACGAATGGCTTGATAGTTGGTTCAGGTAAGACGGGAGTTATCCCTAATTTACAAACCGGGCCTGGAGGTAGATCTATTATTATTATTTCAGTACATTAGACAGCGTGGCACTATTGTCTGTAACTCACTGTTGTTGTACAGTGCTGAGACCACAGATCGGTGGTCGATATGCCTCTCCATGGGCGTTGTTCAGTTCGTCTCAAGTATACCAGCATGGCCTGTGGTGCCAGGTTAATAGTGCAAGCAATGCTGGTATGGGCAGCAACATTGGAGACATGTTCTACCCTACTGGAGATGGACCTGATGGCTTCACTGTAGCTCCCACGAGTAATCTCGTTAACAACGTACCATACCAGCAACTAAAATGTACTAACCAAATTGGAGTGATAGTGGATGGTGACTCTACCAATAATCAGGGCGTGGTCAAGTGCAATACTATTATTCCAAACCTGAACACTGTCACTAACTACTGGGTAGTGTATCACACTAACACGTTCAATAGCTATTGTAAGTTCTGTGTAAATTTTACCAGTATAGAATCATGTTTATTATGTAGCTGGTCCCACAGTGGACTCCACCACGACACTCTCCATACTCTCATCAAGAGATGCTGATCCTAACATTGAGTACTCATTCTCCTTCACTGTCTCATATGGACCACCATCAAGAATCACATGTACTCGTGATAGCAGTGTGCTTCTTAATATCAGAGGTCCTCACCCACAACTATCTCGTCAGGTGATCAGGTCACGTTATATCAGTAGTACACAACCAGACATGACTCGTGTCACAGTTAGACCATACCCTCAACCAAGAGTAGGAGGAATGGTCAACTGTACTGTGACTGTTGAGGGACGTACTAATATTGCTGTTGGTTCCTATGACTTTGATGTAAAGGGCTCAGGATCCTCTACTGTCACAGTAACTGGTGAGAGATTATAAGTGAGTGAATCATTCCTTCTTTCTCCAATCAGTTGCAGGTACTCCCACTGCTGTCACTGTGACCAGGACTGCTGTCACCAACATTAGGGTCTCCTGGACTGCCCCATCAACAGGACCAGCACTAGGTGGCTATGAGGTGTTCTACCAGACAGCAGCTGGGAGCAATGGTTCTAGCACTACTACCACCACTGAGCTGACACTGACTGGACTGGTGTTGGGACAGACATACTCCATCTTTGTAGTAGCATTTGGACCAGAAGGAGCTCCTGTGCTGCCTAGTTCTCACAGCAACACAGCAACGATTACATTGAGTGAGTATAGCACCAATAATTATTCTTTATTAGTCCTATATATCCTTGTAGCTACACCTCCTACCAATGTCACACTCATCTCCACAACCACTACTATCATGGTGTCATGGTCACAGTTCGTTACTCCTGATACTTATTCTGTTTCAGTCTCTTGTTTGCAATTGTGTGATAATGCAACGTCAACAACAGGCGTGCAAATGGTATCTGATGGAGCAGCCACTAGTCACTCTATCACTTCACTTAATCCCGGTAGCAATTGTACTGTGAGGGTGACAGCTGTATTTAATAGTGCCAGCAGCGAGTCTGATGAAGTTTCTACCAATACCCTCACTGCAGGTACATTTCGTCACACTACATGTGTGTCTGTATTATGTGTTTACCTCTCTCCAGCACCATCTGGTGCTCCTGGAACACTCAGCAACACATCAGTGGAGAGCAGATCACTCACTGTAGTGTGGGGAACAGTACCCTGCCCTGACCAGAGAGGACCCATCACTGGATACAGACTGCTATACAATTCTGTTATGGTTGTCATCACAGGAGAGGAGAACAGACAGCATGTGCTAACTGGACTGACTCCATTCACCAGCTACTCTGTGCAAGTGGCTGGTGTCAATGCTGCAGGTATTGGACCATACAGTGATCCAGCACTCACTGTGGAGACGCTGCAAGATGGTGAGTGATGTGGACTACACTTAGTTCATTGTCACTGAGTGTATTCCTGTACAGTTCCTGGTCCAGTGTCTGATCTGTCAGCCACCCCAGGAGTGGTACAGCTCACCATCTCATGGAGTCCTCCCTCAGAGCCCAATGGACGTATTACTATGTACCAGATTAGCTACAGCACAGGAGTAGAATTCAACACATCAGCCACACAGCACACACTGAGGGACCTCTCTCCCAACACTGTTGTTGTATTCAGTGTCAGAGCATACACCATCATAGGACCAGGAGATAATATGACAGATCAAGCATCTACTACTAGTGTCCGTAAGTGTTTACTGTTATTCAAATATTTGCAGGCATTCAGAGTAGTTTTTGCTCTATAGCTCCGGTCACTGGTGTGAGAGTGGTAGCTGTAAACAGCACAGCAGTTACTGTTTCATGGACTCCAGTAACGGTACAAGATACTGAGTACCACTATACTGTACACTACACTACAGCATGTGGTACTGTCAATGTTAGCTTGCCAGCGAGTGCCTCCTCTGGAGTGGTGTCAGGACTGCAGGAAGGACAGCAGTACAGTTTCAGTGTTGCTGTAACTTTCAATGTCAATGGAGCAATTTATACATCTACAGGACGTGAGCTGAAATAATCACGAATAAAATATTGTGATAAGAGTCACCACCCTCATGCAGAAATGTCTGCTGTATCGATTTCACTTCCCATGTCGTCGTGTCCACCATCCACTGGTCTATTAGTAGCACTGATTGTGATTACAGTGATGTTCTTTGCTTCTCTAATTGGCAATGTCATGCAGACTGTCCTGCTAATGAAAAAACAATCAACAACCAAGAGGTATCATAATATCATATAGCCTGGGTACCATGCCAGGAAATATGTCAGTTGATGACACATAGTTTTGAAAATTGTCAATGCTTGCATGATTTTGAGAACCTACACAATAACAGAGTTCTTGTTCCATTTAAATAAACCACCAAACTGTATAAACACTGTGAAACCTCTCTAAGACGACGGACACCATTGAGACAATTATAGAGAGAGTGTCCTCTGGTCAGGGGTTAACTTTACATTATGTTCGGTTAAATTTGGGATTCTGTAAGTGTCCATTATAAGGGATGAGAGGTGTGCGCTAAGAGGGCACATTTAGAGGGGTTAAGAGGTATAACCCTGTTAATATTTAGCTACAGCTGTTCAAAAATAATTTATCAATGATTGTTCATTTTTTAATATAGACCTCAAAAATCATTAGCCAATGAGTCAGTGTATGAAATACCTAATCAAGCAAGGTAAGATGAATTATGATAAATCATGTGCATTATAATATTATTGAGAATATCCACCCACGCATTGTGTGCAGTGATGATATCAAGATGGCTGACTGTGCAGCATATGGCTCACACCAGCCCCTGCAGCAGTCCAGCAGTGCAGCAGTGTATGAGCCTGTCTCTACAACGACATGAGCTAGTACACGTCACATCCTCATATCATGATTCGTAGATTATTGTGTAGTGTCGCTGAAGTTCCATGCACAGTATAGATTCTAGAAACAACGCAGTTTATATTTTATACTTTCACTAACATATAATATATAATTATAGCAATAATAATTATTGTATAAATTTGTATGGCTAATAACAAACCAATGTCAGTGCTTCCTTTCTTAATCTTTTTTTTGGAGTGTTAAGTTTCAATGTAAACTAACAAGGAACAAGCATGGAATGGTAACACGATTGACTTGCTAACAGGCCATAGATCCCTACATCAGTGGCTGTACATAAGATCAATATTTTGTCACAAGCTGAAGTCAGTCAACAGGAACTAGCTGAACTAGCTATAGCCAACCACAGTAGCCACTGATGTTGGGATCTATGGTCTGTTAGCAAGTCAATCGTGTTACCATTCCATGCATGTTCCTTGTTAGTTTACATTGTGAATCAGTGGTACATTTCACAACCCTATAGCTACATCCTTTTGATTTCGATAGAAATCATTTAAATTTTTTAATGTATAAATGCTTGATTTATTCACGTGTCTAGTTTCCTAATATGTACAAAAATGTATTTAGCAAAGCCCAATGCTAACCAAGGGTCCTGGGATAGTAAACCCTTTTAAGCTTATTAAAGAAAAAGCAGGATGTTTATTTTTGATTTATCATGTTAGGGAGACACTGCATGAGTGCTTATAAGGATTGACTATTGTAATTAGATTTTGTAAGCCATATTCTTACATTCCACAAACTACACTTCCTTATAATAATTATCATTAGCCCTTGCTGTACTTGTGCCGTGTGCTTTTGATTGCTGGTTTTCAGAATGTCAGTCACTCATGATCTTCTTGTTCGAGAGCTCGGTCAAGTCCCTCAATGGGACATACTGGGAACATATCTTGGACTCAGTGAGAGTGAAATTCAAGTCATTGAGCATGACCACCATAATACTGCTCGCAGGAGATTGGTAATGCTGAACAAATGGATGGAGAAAGATATCAATGCATCCTGGGAAAAAGTGATTGATGCATTAAAGAGCATGTCACAGATAAGACTGGCAAACCAACTGAAGGAAAAGTACTGCACCTCTGAATTAGTAAATCAAGTTAGCCCAAAGCCAGATGTATCTAGTTTTGACAAAGAGATAATGGTAAAAAGACAAGAGGCGATTGCTCAAGAAATAGAAGATCTAGAGGAAAGCTATCTCAAATTGCTAATGGATGTAGAGTCTGCCATGACAGAAGCTAATCCGTCTCTGATGAAGCTGAAGAGATTCTTTAAATTCTATGTGGATATTAAATTGACAACGGTTGAAGACTTGATAGATCTACTGCCATCAACTTTCTTAGACTATGCATTACTTGAAAAGATGGTCAAGTTCTTCTTGTGCCAACACACTGTAGCCGATACTCTTAGAGACTACTGCCAAAAGTTAAAACAATTCTTGTCATCTACAACTGTTCAGCAGTTTATAGAGAGCATCGAGCAAGCTCAGCAATCTCACAGCACAACATCAGAGAGACCAGGATTATGCACCATCAAACTCCACCTCGTTGGTGGATGGATGACCAAGACAATGGACGATCTAGAGAAACTGTTGAACGAAATATTCCAAGACAAGAGGCATGTGTTGGCCCATCTCAAGATTGTACGAGGATCTGTCATCGTGAGCTTCACTGCTCCACTATCAGAGGCTGAGTCTCTCATTGCTCTTGCAAAGAAGCAGTCCTCATTTGCTCTACAGGTTGGAGTCAGTCAACTAGTAGTTGCTGATACAGAGATCACACAGAGTGAGTCATCAGACTTCTCGTTTGAGTCTTCTCTTCTCGTTTCAGTAAAGGACAATGATCTGAATCTTCTCAATTTTCTACTGAGCATTAACACAAATCCTAATGCTGCTGATCAGTGCATTCAAACAGCTCTACATGTTGCTAGTGAATTAAACCAAGACAAGTGTATGATTTTACTCTTGCAAGCCAATGCTAATCCAAATCTTCAAGATAATAGGGGTAGAACTCCTCTCTATATTGCCAGCAGAGAGGGGCACATTCAGATAGTTGCTTTACTTCTAGAAAACAATGCTAATCCTGATCTTCCTAGAGACAATGGTTGCACACCTCTCTATGCTGCTAGTTTCAATCGACATACTGACGTAGTTGCTCTTCTCCTAAAAAACAATGCTAAACCTGATCTTCCTAATGACAATGGTTGCACACCTCTTTACATTGCTAGTCAGAATGGTCACTCAGACATAATTGCTATTCTACTAAAAAACAATGCTAATCCTGATATTCCCAAAGACAATGGTTGTACACCTCTTTACATTGCTAGTCAGAATGGCCACTCTGATGTAATTGCTATTCTAGTAAAAAACAATGCTAATCCTGATCTTCAAGAAACTGATCAAGGTTGCTCACCTCTTTACATTGCTAGTCAGAATGGTCACACTGACGTAGTTTCTATTCTACTAAAAAACAATGCTAATCCTGATCTTTCTAGGGACAATGGTTGCACACCTCTTCACATTGCTAGTCAGAATGCCCACGCTGACGTAATTGCTATTCTACTAAAAAACAATGCTAATCCTGATCTTCAAGAAACTGATCAAGGTTGCTCACCTCTTTACATTGCTAGTCAGAATGGCCACACTGACGTAATTGCTATTCTACTAAAAAACAATGCTAATCCTGATCTTCAAGAAACTGAAGGTTGCTCACCTCTTTACATTGCTAGTCAGAATGGTTACACTGATGTAGTCACTCTTCTACTAAAAAACAATGCTAGTCCTGATCTTCCTAGAGACAGTGGTTGCACACCTCTCTTCGTTGCTAGTCATGAGGGTCACACTGACGTGGTCTCTCTTCTCTTAAAAGCCAATGCTAATGTTAATCTTGACTATAATGGTGAAACACCCCTCGGAACTGCTAATCGCCATGGTCATAGTGACATTGTCAACTTGCTAGTGGATGCTGGTGCAGCTGATACTGGTATTCATCCTCACATCAGAGACCTATCCACTGTAAGACGAAAGGGTCGCTCTGATGTACTCACTTCTTTCCAGACAGCTAACCCTCACCTTAAGTTACAAACACGTACTGGTACCACATCTCTCTATAAAGCTAATGAGATAGGGCACTCTGATGATATCCAATTGTTCCTAGGCGATGATCTCAATACAAGATAATAATATACTTATCATTAATAACACTGTGTGTTTAGTAGTGATGCACCGATACAAGATTTTAAAACCGATACCGATAACTAGTTTCCAAGGACTAAAATGGTAGTTATCATGACCGATACCGATACAAATCCATGCTTTTTAAATTATCAAAAAGGTATGACTTTGAGTAAACAAGTAATAGAATCATGAGAAATAAAATCACTTGCAATTTGCTTGCACTACTATTTCTGTACCAAAAGACAGAATAATGTACACATATACATGTATGATAAGGAAAGGGCTCTAAGAACCGATACCGATTCTAACGATACTGTCATAATTTCGCCGATACCGA
The DNA here is from genome assembly GCA_964017065.1 of Haliclona indistincta. Classification (NCBI taxonomy): domain Eukaryota; kingdom Metazoa; phylum Porifera; class Demospongiae; order Haplosclerida; family Chalinidae; genus Haliclona; species Haliclona indistincta. The sequence continues at coordinate 2,879,474 of OZ024786.1, read as the reverse complement.
TTTGTGGTATCTGTATCGGTGCATCACTATTGTTTAGTGCTATAAGATTAACATAATATTTTTGATTATTTTCCTGATGAGCTATGTTTATAATTAATTTTTTCCTCTATTCTGTAGCTATAGATTAGTGGAACCATGCACAGAGACTAACTCTTCTTGTCAATTCAGCTTACGACATAAACGAATTTGCTTTGAGCTCGATCACTCCATCTGTTCGACAAGTATCCTAGCTCTACCAGTGACCCTCTGTGGATTATCTACTTCGAATCTTTAAATTATTGTTCCCTCTTAGTTGGTGGTATACTGGAGCATCAGTCTATCCCGGGAATCTCTACCTCTAATCCTATTGGTCAGCAGAGGTGGCGGGTGTTGAAGGGTGTGGTAGTGAGGGCTAAACCAGTCACAGTGGAAGCAGTGGTAGCTAAACTGAATAATCTATTCATAGAGGCTTGTGTGGAAACAGTAGTGATTGGACAGACAAGTAAGCGGGAAATTTTCGTGTTTTTTTGCCCTAACTGCAAAAAACAAAACCCACAAATCTTGATGAAATGTATGCCGTTGATTTGTTATTGAGGATCTGTTAGCGAAAATTAAATACGTAAAAACGCTGAAGTGCTCTATTAGCAAAAATTTAGTCCTGCGAAAATGACGCGCTATACGTTAGTGTCTGTTCTGTCCAGGTGTTCTATATAATCATTGCTCATTTGATGAATAATCTTTTGTTGCGTAAAGATCTCTGTCATTGGTCTCACGGCTTACAGATCAGGTGGCAGACAGATTGTCATGGTGGGGTGACTGTAGGGATCTATGGTCTGTTAGCAAGTCAATCGTGTTACCATTCCATGCTTGTTCCTTGTCAGTTTACATTGTGGACCAGTGGTAGATTTCACAACCTTATACATCCTTTTGATTTCGATAGAAATCTTTTTGATTTTCTTTTATAATGTAGGGATGATTATTTTAGTTCTAGTCCATGTGTGTACTATCCATTTGGTATTGGTCATCGTTCTTGTATTGGAAGAGTGTTTGCTATGGTGAGTTGTGTGTTAGACAACTGCTTGTGCTGACTATTCTTGCCGCAACAGATGGAGGGAGAGATTGTCAACTATGAACTAAAGAATGTTTTTAATGTTTTGTGTGTGAAGTATTCTTTGTGTAGCTAGAATTGCTGTCCACACTTGGAGGGTTAACCATGCTGTATGCTTTAGTGGGGAGGGCGTGCTGACAAACAGTGCATTTTGAGGTAAAGTCGTCTTTTGCAATTAAACTTAGTTTGACATTTCTAAAGCACTTTTCACACTATTAAATAAAATTATTTGATGATGTCGTCTAAAGTAGGTGAAGTCAATAATGATGCCTAAAGGCAACATTAGGGGTTAAAGGGTTAAATTTACTAATACAATTACTATAGCAAGATTACATAAACTTGTGTGAGAAATATGTTTTAGCAGCAAATTAAAGAAAATAATTATTAGAGAAAATAAAATTAACAAAACAAATGTGCTTTCTAATTAATAAATTCTTCTTTCGGTGTGTGAAGTTTCAATCCAGACAATAATGCTCTTCGTTCTTGCATGTACTCCTCCTCCTGGTCTAACCACCTCTCATGAGTGTCCTCAATCATTCCCTGCACATTGACTATCTCGTCTCGCTGCCTGTAACGGTATCTTCTGGATACACATGAAAACAGCGCCAGAGACACTAGGATTAGACACCCCTTCACTCCCTCACATATCAGCCAGGACCTCCTCTCAACTATAAATTCATCTAGAATACCTACAACTAGGTATCTGATGCTGAAGGTTCCATACCACAGACCAATGAGCAGCCCCTGGGTAGTGCGAGGAGCCTGAGCACATATGAACTCAAACACAGTCATAGAAACAAGCAGAGAAGAGAGACCATTGAGGAGCTGAGGGATGATGAACCACAGGTAGGTGTTGTCCACTGTGTTTACATGTGCACTGTTGTTAAAGTAACAAAGCAGTTGTTCACTAAGGCAATCATGCGATGGCACAGAGTAGCGACCAACAAGATGGTGTGGAAGATAGCTGATCACTACAATATAAAGTACGACTTGGAGTAGTGAGAGATAAAGACCAGCCCACATTTTTGTAAGCATAAACATACCTTTAAATTGTTGAAAGAATCTGACAATCACCAGTCGATACAGTGGTATACTAACCACTGTGACAAGAGCACTGATGTGCAGTGGATTTATCACTATCAATAGCAGTACTGGTAGTGAAGGACAGCTAGTCCTCTGGAGTTGTATAGGGGCAGAGTAGCCGTCTCCTGCTAGATGGTATCCAAACAGACACAGGAGGAGTGGTAGGATGCGAAGGAATGTCTTGGTGTCCTCCACCTCCTCATTGGTGAATGGTCCTCCATACTTGTTCTTTCCCAGATCAATACGACGTGGAATATCCTCTTCCCAGTAAGTAAAGGCACTGCGACGTTCAGGCACCTTGTGCTTCCAAGAGTACTGAAGAACTTCGTAAATATTTTTATATGGACTGAGACCAACTCTTTGAATATAAAAATGGCTTTTTGAACACCAAAAAGTAGCAAGACAAGCAACACTTAAAGCACATAGAATTAAAGTAATAGAAGCTAATAACCATTCTGAAATTATGCGTCCAGATAGCATCATAAAGAATGTTCCTATTGAATAGAACAAAACCAAATGACCAACATTTTGTATCCAGTAGTACCAGTGGATGAAGGCAATGAGCTTTCTCGTTGGAGCCTCTAGTAGTTGATCCAGTCCAAACTGAATGGCATTGGACTGAAACAGACCCACAGAAAAGAAAGCTAAAATGGCACCAAATGCAATAAAATATGAAACAATGCTCATTTCCACTGAAGTGACAATAAAGATACATATAGAAAAGAAAGTAAGGACACTTAGTGATACCAGTAGTATAAAAGAACATTTTAAAGTATGATATCGAGTGAACCAAACATCGGCTAAGTAACCAAGAACTGGATAAAGTAGTAAAAGCAAGCCTTGAATAACAATGAATATTAAAGCCGTCAGGTAATGACTTATACCACTTACAAAGTAAAGTGCTGGCCGTAAGTTAAAAAATTGAACGACAAGACAACTGACAACAATCCAACAAACTGGCAAGTGATGAATCAATCCCTTGCATCTTCTAGACAGCCTCATTTTCAGCCTTTAGGATACCACTACTAAAACTGAATGCAACTTTAGTTAAGTCACAAGATGTCTATACGTATAGATATCAAAACATTGCCTAAATAAATCAAGTTTTCAAAACATTATCTTACTAGAAAAATTAACAGAGAAAACATGCAGAGGAGGCATCGTGGTTACACAAGCTGAATTTTTAAATTTATTCTACAGCTGCAACATCCATCCATGCATGTATAATGAATTTTAAGTAGTTGATTAAAATGTTTGAAGGGAACAGAATTTTTTCAAATACATAATAGAGACATTAGAATCGATTTGTAGCAATTTTAAAGCATTTGTGACGAAATTCAATATCAAGTAACTGTTGATAATGTAACAATTCACATTATTAGCAATATGCATTAGCCTATGATGTGTGCTGTACTATACGAATATGTTGCTCTCCCTTATTTTATTTTAGATGTATGAACTTGATATCTCCAAAACGATGCGGGCAGAACGGACCTTGAGAGAAGTAGGTTTACTATGTTGGGGCTCGCTCAGGCTCGCTCGAATTATTCATTCATGGATAAACTGATGGTCGTGCTGTTTGTGATCGTCTTGTCTGCAGTCGTGTGTAGATATACAGCAGCACAGGGTGGCTGCAATACGCTGTCTTCTGCTAATGCCTTGATAGTTGGTTCAGGCAAGACGGGAGTTATCCCTAATTTACAAGCCTGGTCTGGAGGTAGGTCCATTATACTTAAGTGTATTTGACAGCGTAGCACTATTTTCTGTAACTCACTGCACGTTGTCATGAATTTTGAAAAATTATGTGTATATTAATATTATCCACCCATGCATGTGTGCAGTGATGATATCAAGATGGCGGACTGCACAGCATATGGCTCACACCATCCCCTGCAGCAGTCCAGCAGTGCAGCAGTATATGAGCCTGTCTCTACAACGACATGAGCTAGTACACATCACATCCTCATATCATGATTCGTAGATTATTGTGTAGTGTCGTTGAAGTTCCATGCACAGTATAGATTCTAGAAACAATGCAGTTTATATTTTAGACTTTCACTAACATTATTATTATTATAGCTTATTGAATGCAGTAGTATAAAATTATATGGCTAATAACAAACCAATGTGCTTCTTAATAATTAACAATCCCTATTTCGGTGTGTTAAGTTTCAATCTAGACAGTAATGCTCTTCGTTCTTGCATGTACTCCTCCTCCTGGTCTAACCACCTCTCATGAGTGTCCTCGATCATTCCCTGCACATTGACTATCTCGTCTCGCTGCCTGTAACGGTATCTTCTGGATACACATGAAAACAGCACCAGAGACACTAGGATTAGACACCCCTTCACTCCCTCACATATCAGCCAGGACCTCCTCTCAATTATAAATTCATCTAAAATGCCTAAAACTAGGTATCTGATGCTGAGGGTTGCATACCACAGACCAAAGAGCAGCCCCTGGGTAGTGCGAGGAGCCTGGGCACATATGAACTCAAACACAGTCATAGAAACAAGCAGAGAAGAGAGACCATTGAGGAGCTGAGGGATGATGAACCACAGGTAGGTGTTGTCAACTGTGTTTACATGTGAACAGTTGTTAAAGCATAGGTTAAAGTAACGAAGCCGTAGTTCACTAAGGCAATCGTGTGCTGGCACAGAGTAGTGACCAACAAGATGGTGTGGAAGATAGCTGATCACTACAATATAAATTACGACTTGGAGTAGTGAGAGATAAAGACCAGCCCACATTTTTGTAAGCATAAACATACCTTTAAATTGTTGAAAGAATCTGACAATCACCAGTCGATACAGTGGTATACTAACTACTGTGACAAGAGCACTAGTGTGCAGTGGATTTATCACTATCAATAGCAGTACTGGTAGTGAAGGACAGCTAGTCCTCTGGAGTTGTATAGGAGCAGAGTAGCCGTCTCCTGCTAGATGGTATCCAAACAGACACAGGAGGAGTGGTAGGATGCGTAGGAATGTCTTGGTGTCCTCCACCTCCTCATTGGTGAATGGTCCTCCATATTTGTTCTTTCCCAGATCAATACGACGTGGAATATCTTCTTCCCAGTAAGTAAAGGCACTGCGACGTTCAGGGACCTTGTGCTTCCAAGAGTACTGAAGAACTTTGTAAATATTTTTATATGGGCTGAGACCAACTCTTTGATTGTAAAAATGGCTTTTTGAACACCAAAAAGTAGCAAGACAAGCAACACTTAAAGCACATAGTATTAAAGTAATAGAAGCCAACAACCATTCTGAAATTATGCGTTCAGATTGCATCATAAAGAATGTTCCTACTGAATAAAACAAAACCAAATGACCAACATTTTGAGTCCAGTAGTACCAGTGGATGAAGGCAATGAGCTTTCTCGTTGGAGCCTCTAGTAGTTGATCCAGTCCAAACTGAATGGCATTGGATTGAAACAGTCCCACAGAAAAGAAAGCTAAAATGGCACCAAATGCAATAAAATCTGCAAAAATTTTAATTTTCACTGAAGTGACAATAAAGATACATATAGAAAAGAAAGTAAGGACACTTATTGATACCAGTAGTATAAAAGAACATTTTAAAGTATGATATCGAGTGAACCAAACATCGGCTAAGTAACCAAGGACTGGATAAAGTAGTAAAAGCAAGCCTTGAGTAACAATGAAGATTAAGGTGGCGGTGCACTTAGTTAATATTCAACACCCACGCAACGTGTGTTTTATTAATAACTAGACTTTATAACTACAGCGATTTACATAACAGTATGGGGGAAATAATACATGAAGCGTCTGTGGCAGCTATCTCGACTGTCGAGCAATAGATCGACGCGCTTCAAGCGCAGCAGCATGCAGCGCCATCTTGCGCACAGACGTACAGAGCGAATTTTCGTAATACGATCTAGATTTTTTGTTAAAGAATTTTTCTGGTCTAGGTTTGCTGTTTTGCAGCATTAGCAAGGGAGTATCGAAAATTCGCTCTGTACGTCTGTGCGCGCTGGAATTTGTAAGCTGTAAACGAAGTTCTTTCCAGAGCAAGCAAGCCAAACTGGAGATAGCAGCCACAGACCGGTCTATACTGGACGAGCTCGCTGCTCCACGTTAGCTAACACTTCGTGACTGAAACTTGCTATAATCGATGTATATCGATAGACAAACACAATGCATACTGGAGCACGCCTGTACAAAATACTATTGCTGGAAAATAAAGCCACTTGTAAAGTTATGAATCTCATTAAATTGGCGCACCGCCACCTTAAAGCCGTCGTGTAACGTCTCATATCACTTATCAAGTAAAGTGCTGATTGGAAATTAAAGAATTGAACAACAAGACAACTGACAACAATCCAACAAACTGGCAGATGATGAATCAATCCCTTGCATCTTCTAGACAGCCTCATTTTCAGCCTTTAGGATACCAATACTAAAACTGAAGATAACTTTTGTTTAGTCACAAATTATCCGGCTATACATCTATAGTTCTCCTAAATAGATCATGTTTTCAAAACATTATCTTACTAATAGATTAACAGAGACAACATGCAGTACGTGGAGGCTTCGTGGTTACACAAGCTAGATTTCTGAACTTTTGATTATGTACTGCATAAAAATAATAATTGTTAAAATAAACCTTCAATTCACAACTTGTCATTGAAAACTGTTGCATACATGTGTTTGCCGCATAATAAATAGGTCATTATGAAATCAAGACTCTGAAAGTTATCAAAGCCAATAACAGCTTATAATAGTGGTAGCAAGTCTTGTTCCTTATCAGTGCTGGTCGCTGTGACACATGGTTCATTTCTAACAGTGACATAGTACATGTGTATACGCTGTGCACTTATTCACATGCTCTTATTATAATAATTCCCTCAGCTTGCAAATGTCACAGTGCGTCATGCCATGTATAGGGTGTTAGTTTTTCACAAAACAAAATTAATTAACCACGAATGCTAAACTTTACTAAACACTACCTGGTCTACCTGTGATAATAACTGGATTATGGGCATTAAAATTGTACTTCAAGGCTGTGTTCATAAGTTAGTTTCATACCAGAGCGTTGTTGCTGGAGTTGGTATCATTCTAGGAGCACTACCGATAAGGGATACTGGGTCTGACTTATGTAGTTATCGTCATGACATTGACAATAATTTATTATACAGCTAAAGAGTAAGATTAGTATCCCATTTCAATGTAGACCACAACCTAACAGTATAGAACAAGCTCTTCATGATAATAATGTACTTGTAAATCACTATGTTTGTATGCATTGGAAATACTGATTGTTTACAAGTATGTGCGTCAAGGTTATAAAATATTGTTATCGTGCGTCAATTCATCATGATCGCATCAGAAGACAGGCTATAGAAGTTAGACCATCACAAGTGCCGACATCAGAGTTACTGATCACGTGTATTTATACTTTCAACAATTATAGGCACAATATCCATGATATACAACCTCAGCACAAGCATGCTTTAACGCAACTTGACTTTCATGTAACATACAGCATAGACAAAAATAGATATACTAATAATAGTACATGTAGTTATGAATGACGGTTATTATACAAAAATATAACTGTGAGCAGTGAGAGGTTTTTGATGTTCTTTGATTGTGTCTTGCTGGATCACCTGACAGTCATGTGATGTCACCTGACACGTTAATAAGTAGCATCCTCATCAGAATAGAGCTGCAGAAAAAGTTGTCATTGATGCTAAGAAAAAATCATAATTATTGTCCATAAACATTTTAACACCGAAAAATCATTAATTCCATCAAAACTAATTTTAGGGCCTACATCTGTACAGTGGAATCTCTCTTAACAATAGCGGACACCTCTATATAACGGACAATTGGTGGTGCACATATTTGAAGCTCCATTTAAGGGACACTTGCCCAATTTGTCCATTATAGAGAGGTTCCACTGTAAAACATGCAAGTAACACTTTTTTCAAAATGAGATGACATGCATTGGCGCCTAACAACAGGACTAATTTTCTTAGATGTATGCAAAATTATGATTAAAAGCTGTCAAAATTGATCACAAGCTAGCTGTCACCAAATCTGTTTTTACAACCATGTCATTATGTAACAATACCACTGAGTCACCACAAGTTGACACTAATTGTATTATAGTAAACAAGGAAGAGAGATTGTGGTAAAAACAAAAAACCATGATACAATCTCAATGCTCCCAATAGCGGGCACCTCCATATAACAGACAATTTGCTAATGTACATGTACATAACAATACAGATTGAACCTCCATGCAAGGGACACCTCAATGTAACGGACATAAAGCACTTGCACAACTTGTCCGTTACAGAAACTTGAAATACTCAAGTAGACAAAATTCATGTTACTGTCAAAATTTTCAAAAATGCTGCATACTGGTTTGAATTACTCCTACAGCGTACTGATCTGCACTTCTAAAATGCATTCCCCTCCCTCCCTCCCTCCCTCTCTCTCTCTCCCTTCCTCCCTCTCTCCCTCCCCCTCTCTCTCTCTCTCTCTCTCTCTCCCTCTCTCTCTCTCCCCCGCTCTCTCTCCCTCTCTCTCTCATATACATACTCACATCATTGTCCAAATCATGGTCATCCATCACTTCTTCCAAAATCATCATTTCGTAGCGAGCTGATTTTTCCAGCGTGTCCAGTCGACCCTCTAGATTATGCTTGTCAGCGTGAAGTCGCTCAACCTTATCCAGCAACTGCTCTCGATGGATTTCTAACTCAGCCAACTGGTCCGACAGCTTTTCGTTCTCCTGTCTCGAGACTACCACGTCCTTCGTCAACTGGTCGATCCTGCCCATCTGCCCACGACCGGTTTTCTTAGCTCGATCCAACTCTTCCAAAGCTCTGTTTCTTTCCTACAAAGACAAACAAGAAAAACATTTCAAATGAAATTCACAGAGGTCTAGACACTCCCTCTAATGTCAACAAACTAATTGACGAAGAACACTCCTGAAATACCCAGTGCTTTGAACAAATAGTTGTGCTGATTTCAGGGGTTAAAATTATAATGAATTACTGTAGAGCAGTTATGTAGAAGGAAATGATAAATTGTTTAGCTTTCATGTCTGTCTTTAATCTTGTAATAATACGTACATGAACTAGACACTGGGCGAAAAATTAAAACGCAAAATTTTGGTCATTTGCCCAATTTTGGCTCCCAACTATACAGTACATGATGTAGTACCTAACTTGCAAAAAGGACCACGTGCTCTATTTTAATGTTTAGAGAATTGCCCAAAATGTTCAGCTAACTGGTACCTTAGCAAAGCTGAGATTTGTTTAGTTTCATAAACGATCGATCATCCTTTAGTGCAACAGCTTTGCTAAGGTACCAGTTAGCTGAATATTTTGGGCAACTCTCGAAACATTAAAACTAGGGTACATGGTTTCTTTTTGCAAATTAGGTCACAATTATGGTAATCATACAAAGCAACAAAACAGCACTGATGTGTCAGAAGAATGCATATCCACTGGTTGTAGTGTTATACAGGTCATGACTACTCACCGCTGTCAGTTGCTGTATCTTGTTCAAGAGCTCTTTGTTGTCAGCTCTTGCTCTTCTCAATTGAGCGACACTACCCTACAGAGACACAACAAGCAGGGGGTGTGGTCAATGCATCGCCATAGTAACAGAACATCAACTCACAGCAGGTGTAGCTGGAGCCGGCGCTGCAGGACTGGTTCCGTTAACAACAACAATACCCTGAGATGGAAGAAGAACATGTAATGAATATTTCACTTGCATTATGTGGCATCATCATAACAATTTCTCAACGTCTCACTCACATCGGTGGTTAGTTCTCTCTTGAGTCTCAGCAACATGGTCTTCAAACTCTTTACCTCCTGCAACATGCCGCGATACTCCTCGGCGTCCATTAACACGGCTCCCTCGAGTTCGTTCAGACCAACAGCATTCCTGTCACCATCCTCGCTACCTGTATCGACTCCTCCGTTCTGTAGTGTCTTCACCTTCCTGACATCACCGACTCTCATCGTGGAGCGAGGAGTACGTAGGATCGGCGGTCTGAGAGAGGGAGGGAGAGAGGGAGAGAGAGAGAGAGAGAGAGAGAGAGGAGAGAGGGAGAGAGAGGGAGAAGAGAGGGAGAGAGAGAGAGAGAGGGAGAGAGAAAGAAAGAGAAAGGAAGACAGAATGTGAAGGAAGGAAGAGGAGGGATACATAGGAATAGATATTATGTAGCTACAAGTATCAGAAGAAATGAAGCATAGATGTACATAAGCAAGAAAAGCTCTTGTGTTACATAATGTGTAGCTTAGCAACATGAGTTTGTTTTGACTTCCAGCAATAACACAACACAAGCAAAAGAGCTTCAAACTTGAAAGTTTCCCAAACATTCACAGGCACATTATAATGTGTATTATAAGCACTGGCTAGGTTCAATGCAAGTACTATCTCTGATCCTTACCTGGACACTCGTACTGATCTTGTCCCTCTCCCTGATGGTATTGTTCTCCGAGAGGTCATGCCGGGAGTGAGGGCCCCCTTCCTCATTCCTTGGTTGTCCGTACCGCCGTTTTGTGTGAGGTGTGATCGTGGGGAGGTGCTTCTCTCGCTGGAGGGGGTGGAGCTTCGACTGCCGTGTTGCTGAGGCGGTGTCGAGAACACTGCCGGATTGACCTTTCTGACATCAGTTGCTGAGCGAGGTCGAGGATGAGACTGAAGAATGATATAAAAAATTGTTAAAGTGTGATTGCACACATACAAATACAAGACCATAGATCGTATTATTTTTTGAGGAGAGTAAAGTTTGCAATTTCCGTGAATACACAAGAGTTGGCTTTAACTCTGGTGCTTAAACATGAAATTAGTTTTCGGAACTAAGTATTATAAGCATACGACTGAGCATATAAAAGTGAACACTTCATATTGTAACATCTTAGGTAATACGAATATTACCATCTACCATACATTGCTGGATCTCTCGAGCATCCTTACAAGCTAGCAGTGTTTCACTATTTCCATGTACAATACATGATGCAGTGTGTACTGTGGAACCCCTCTTAGAAGACACCCCTCATCCCTCCATAATGGACACTTAAGGTGGCGGTATACCCGTTTTTATGAATATTAATGAGCGACTTTCTTTTATCTGCAGCTCGTGACAGAGCAACGCTAGCAGCGTGAAACTCGCTCTGATGCATCAATGAGTGTGTCTCAATGTAAAATGCAGCTCGAAACGTTGCACAATATTCTACACCAAGCAATAATGTAGGAACAATCGACATCGTATGGATATGCATTTTTCTAGCCAAAAATCTCTCCTGACTAACCGTGCAGCAAAGGTTACCAGCTGAAATTCGACTCTTATAAACCATTTCTAGGTGCTGACGAAGAGTTTTGTTGACCCACGCTGAACGTAGCTGTTCTATGCATCGACAAACATGGACGTCACTGCAAAATCAGCCATGATTTAGAATGTAAAAGTGTTTTTCTTAAAATAAGAAAAAGTAAATGCAGAAAACTCTTCGTCAGCACCTATAAATGGTTTATAAGAGTCGAATTTCAGCTGGTAACCTTTGCTGCATGGTTAGTCAGGAGAGATTTTTGGCTAGAAAAATGCGTATTCATACGATGTCGATTGTTCCTACATTATTCCTTGGTGTAGAATATTGTGCAACGTTTCGAGCTGCATTATACATTGAGACACACTCATTGATGCATCAGAGCGAGTTTCACGCCGCTAGCGTTGCTCTGTCACGAGCTGCAGATAAAAGAAAGTCGCTCATTAATATTCATAAAAACGGGTATACCGCCACCTTAATGAATCCCAAATAATTATAACCCATATGATCTATAATAAACCCCTGACCAGAGGACACCCTCTCTATAAGGGACGATTTTTGTTGGTCCCAATGGTGTCCAGGGACTCCACTGTATTGCAAGTACATTGCGCAATGCTCTACTCTAGCAGACAACACTATACTATACTATCATATCGTATAAATGCGTAGGGCTCATGCATATCTGGTTACACAAGTATGTTAGGAATGATCGTAACGCATATTAAACCTGATATCATGATTGAATACATTCCAACTCAAATTTGTCTCATATTAGAGAATTCTAACCAATCTGGCTTCAACAAGCGTATTAGTGTACAATTGATCAGGCTTCTACAACACGTACAATGTGCAATATTGATTATAGTACACACACGTGCAGTAAAGTGCTCATTATCCTCTGTTCTGACAGAAACTTGGACACATTGTTGCATGAAGATGATGCTAGACCAAAAATCACTGTACAAGGACGTAAAGCTTACATCGCTACGATGATAGAAGGAATTTGAGGAAGAAGGTCGCTTGTCTTCCTTCCTTGCAGTGAGAGTAGAGGCGGAGTAGGATGAAGAGAAATTGGAGTGTGAGGGATCAGAGGTTTGTCGGGATGGTTCAGCTGAGGGAGGGAGAGAGGGAGGAAGAGAGGGAGGGAGGAAGAGAGGGAGGAAGAGAGGGAGGGAGGGAAGGAGAAAGGGAGGGAGAGGGAGGGAGGGAGGAAGAGAGGGAGGGAAGGAGGGAGAGAGGGAGGGAAGGAGAGAGTGAGTGAAAGTACTACATGAGTGTAAAGGTGTGGTTCATATTTATTTATCCTACTTTGTGCTACAAGTCAATACAATTGTGCAACAATAAGAATGGAATATCGAGTACTTATAGCAGCAGATTAGTAACAAATGCTTGTAATGACTTCAAATGACAAAATAAATATGCACTTTGTACATATATCTCATCTACATGTAACAAAAATGATGAGACAAACATGTGTAGATTTTCATGTATTGTGTGTAGCTGACAAGACTTGTGTCCAACACATCCAATGCTACAGTACACACTGGGTATGTGGTGGTTGTAGAACAGACTACACAGCTGACACTACATCGTACTAGACTGCCAGGATAGCAGTAGAGTGGGCAGGGACAACGACAGCACAGCAGTTGTGAATGTGAACACATCACTATAACAACAAACTATCATCACTATCACACACACACACACGCACACGCACACGCACACACACACACACACACACACACACACACACACACACACACACACACACACACACACACACACACACACACAGTCACACATCACTGAACATAGCACTATTCAGTCACAATGAACTAAAGGATGAGAAAATACACTTTCAAGCGAGGCATACTACAGAGATTTTGTTATACAATGTTAAGTAAAATCAATAGGCATCTTTTCCTAAACAAGTAACCACAGAGACTGAACATGCCCTGTAGGACCCCACATGCATATAAATTCTTGTACATGTACAAGGAGTTGGATACATGCCTGTTAGCTGCAGGCAATTATATGTGACAATTAGCCTATTGAGCAAACATTCTGGATGATTCAATTCATATCACTCTTATTGAACAAGGTGTTAACCGACCAACAGACTCAACACACTTGAGGACTGCTGTGTTCACATCAACACCAGCTCACCACAGACACACTGTGGAAACCAATGACATGCATAATCATAGAACCACTGTGCTGTATAAAGCAAAGCCATGAAAATAAGCCACTAGGCATTAAGTGTGTACTGTACTGAAAATAGTATGTCAGCATACATACATATGCTATAAACACATGTGATGATGAAAACACTAATGAATTCTTTTGTCAATTCTCGCAATACTACAGGCACTACAGGCATCGCAGGGTTTTGCAGGTTGATTGACTAAAAATTTGTTTCTAGTGCATGCGCACAGTACGTTATCTGTACAATGTAGTATACAGAAACACGCATGCGCTAGCAGGAAATTGTTTGGTCAAGCAACCTGCAAAAGCCTGTAACTACATTTTGCCGCTACACATTATTATGCTTTCATTCACACGATGGAGGATGATCAGAGACTGAACCCATTAGTACATGCACAGTAGCACATGGATGATCAACTACAGTGGAGACACTCTATATAACACACAAATTGGGCATGTGCTCTTTGAGAGGTGTCCGCTATTGGGAGAGTGTACGCTCAGAGAGGTTTCACCGTACTACATCAAGGTTTTCACAATACTGCTTCATATTATTCAGTGCACATACATATACCAGTTGTCTATACCTTGTGTGTTGTTTGTTGAATAGTGAGTGGTCATTCTCGGTCTAGATCCTGGACTTCGCCCATCGCATACCGGTCGGTTGTTCGCCTCGTATCGGCTCAGCTCGCTGGCTAGTTGATTAAGATCAGACGCCTCTTGAGTGATAATCATAGAAGAAGGACGGCTACCTGATGCTCGTCTTGTGCTCTGTGGTCGCAGAAGATTCCCAGCATAAGCAATCGAGATTTTAGCACCGTCCGTTTCTTCAGTCTCAGCCTGGTTCCTGGTATTGTTTCCGTTTGAGGACCTAGGCACCAGTCCGGGACTGTTTGGTTCCGAAGTATTTTGAATGCTACCAGCGCGGGCTCGATTATTAGCAGAACGGGGCCGAATTAGGCCCTTAGCTCCGAACGACTTGCTCCGAGCATGCCGTTGATAAGATGGCGGTTCACTTCTAGTTAAATTAGCCTCAGGGAGCTGTTGGTGCTTCTGAGAATCACTCGAACCGGACGAATCAGTGAGATTTGACGCACTGGAATCGATGTAGGGCGAGTTTGGGCGACTGTTTGGTTGCGAACGAGACCCCGCCCTTACACGAGGTTTTGGAAGTTTCAATGAAGTCACAGTAACAGGTTCTTCCTCTTTATCTCCCTCTCCATCTGCATCGTCATTGTCCAGTGAGCTACTGGGCTTAATGATTCTGTTCTGCGGAGTCATGCTACGACTGACTCGCATCGACTTTGAGCGTCCAAGATTTGTCGATCCGTTCGTTTGAGGAGTTGAAGTAGCGCTGGAGGACTTGCTGCTTCCGTTACCACGAAATAGAGCCTTGCGAAGTCCTGAACCGAATTTTGGTATTCGAGAGGTCTTTGGTGAGCTGTCCATAGTGGAGTGAATCTGGGACAGAGGGGAGAGAGAGAGAGAGAGAGAGGGAGGGAGGGAGGGAGGGAGGGAGGGAGGGAGGGAGGGAGGGAGGGAGGAAGAGAGAGAGAGAGAGAGAGAGGGAGGGAGAAAGGGATGGATGGATGGAGGAAGAGAGAGGAAGGGAGAGAGAGAGAGAAAGGGAGAGAGGGAGAAAGGAAGGGAGGGAGAGATGAAAGTTGTTTATACAGTGAACATGTATATTAAACAAACATTCATACTTGCATAATCTTATTACAAGTACCTTATGTAGATACAGATGAAATCATAATGTCTGTTTGTGTACAGGTGTACTCTTGTTTACAAACCACTAAAGCTAACATTGGTTCTCTAATGGAGCCTCTCTTCCTGATGGTTTAAACTGGTAGACCACAACAAAAACACAAATCCACTTGAAACAACCTAATCACCAGCCAAACTAACTTGTACATATCACAAACACACACACAGTGGTAGCGGTACAGTGGAACCCCTCTAAGACAGACACCATTGGGACCAACAAATTTGTCCATTATAGAGAGGGTGTCCTCTGGTCAGGGGTTATTATACATTGTGTGGGTTATATTTGGGATTCAGTAAGTGTCCATTATAGAGGGATGAGGGGTGTCCTCTAAGAGGGGTTCCACTGTAGTACACTGTACAGACCTTTGCAAATTGCTTGACAGCAGATATTGTGAAATGGGCGGTGACCTATAACAATATGCCACCGCCCATTTCACAATTTCTGCTGTCTAGCAACTTGCAAAGGTATGTAGCAAGAAAGACCAAAAGAAGAATATATCTTATTTACCAATGCAGAAACACTGTGTTAACATGTGCATGTGACAAAAACCACTCAAAATGATAAAATTTTAGACACTAACACTTTCCAAAAATCTTCAGTGTTTTTATGTGGTTATACAAAATCTCAAATGCACATGTACTATGCTAGTCCCAAAATGCACAATTCAAAGGAAAGAAGGCACTCCATATATGGACAATCAAAGAAAGACTTCACCATTTCCTCCTTTCAATAAAGAAGGATTTCAAAACATAGTCACATGCAATGAGATTGTAATTAGATATTGAACTATAACTCCATTTCGTCACCATGACAACGATAACTACTCACCTAGCTGGCACTGTGACCTAATCATATGATATCTATAATGAGCTAATACACTGACACTAGACAGAAGCCATAATGGAACCAAAGTACATATGTACTGTATTATACACTATCAGCAGCTCAGTTACACTACAGAGTATCCTATTATAAGACAGCTTTAGTGAATGCATGTATGCACAGAAGCTCAAGTATTATTTTCGTCGCTTGTATATCGCGAATTAGAGCCAAACGGTGATTTTGCGAAAACTATTTTCGCGAATTGAGAGCGTGCACCCAAAATTTTCGCCCCATTTCTTTTCGCTAATACATGTATGTTAATCCGAGAAATTTAACATCCACGAAACTAATACTATAATACGATCTAGGGTATACTGTAGCTGCATAGCTTTTCAGAGGTTAAATTAACAATAGTACCATAGAATAATCAATCAGAGACTAACACATTTTGAGAATAAATAAATATTATTATTATTTTGACAATAAATTTCAATTGGCATACGCTACACAAAGTTTGCAACATGACAGCATTTGATAATATACTGCTATTCACAAAAGGCAGTAAAATGTATACCTTGCACAATGAGCATACATACACATAATAATACATGTATGTACATGTGTGTTTCGTACATGCACCACACAATACGACTTCCCTGGCTAGCAGGGCTGGGACTGAATAGACTTGAGGTTGACACATTTATTCAAGAACTACACTCACTGCTAAGCTGCGTCAAGGCACAATAATGGCGCCAGATATGGAGCTTTCTACATGTGAATGAGCAGTCACTAGTGTACATGTACATTTACCATAATTATTGCACGATTGTTTCACAAAACATTAAAAATCAGACACAGTTTGTCGTGCTACAGGAGTTGTGTCTATCTACGAGTAAAGGAAATGCTCCACACTTGACCCTCAGTACTGAATGCTAGCTGCACTATGCACCATGGAAACAAGCACCACAGAGGAGGTGCACCCTGCAGGCAGAACACCTGTGATTGTTGACAAAGCAACTTATCTCTTAGAACTCTGGCTATGAGTAACCAGCTGTGCTTACCACTGCAGGTGTGGGCAGACACACCTGATCCTCTAGTGGTCAGTGAGTGGTCCCAGTACAAAACCAGTAAAAAGGAGCTCCCAAGAGCATTGGCTGTACAGGTGTGGGCAGACACACTTGAACCTCAGTGAGACACAGCCAGAGGCTAGTTGACCGTGCTTCAGTCCCCTTCAGCAGTTCATGACACACAGCCAATACCAGTACTCCAAAAGCACAAGCTCACACATACAAACACTCCACACACCGACCATGTGGTGACCTACACACAATTCCATTTATGGAACAAGGAATGAAAATCAGCCTATTATATCTTTGGACACTGTACTGTGCCAAAAGTAGCGCACAATTTCTGTCACACCACAACAACCAGTGGGGGAGAAAACCCGTCCTTACGGCACTGCAACTTCAGCAGCTAGCCGCTAAGCAGCTCTCCTTTCAAAACTGGCTAGACACGAAATACTATCAATGTTTGTAGTGTGGTACTATACTCTTGTGGCGTGGTAACTGTAGAAGTGGTGTCGCTAACTAACAAACCAAGACCATGAAACAATAGTAGGCGACAGAAAGAATCGTCGATATTCACACTGAAGGCGGGCTAACAGCTGACAAATTCAGGCGATCTTTCCAGACGCTTATGACTCACGCACAATACACGATTGACATCTCCACTCACCTGGTATCGCTAGATGTCGTCTTGTGAAGTTCCTCTGCCTGTCAGAGTGTACCGATCATGGAGCTGGAAATCTCTCCTTTTGGATATCCGCACGAGTATCCGCAGCAGAAGCGCGGTGATCTCGAACTGTGGGCGTTGTCAATGGGCGTGGTTTACACATCATTTCCTGCTTCCTGTCGGGAAAAGTTTCGGTCCCGCTAAAGAGGGCAAGTGTTTTTTAATGTAAAATACAGTACATGAGTTATGTTGCATCCATTATAATTATCTCATATATAATCGTATTCTTCACTGTGGTCTTCAGGAACACTCTCTGCAAGGTCAATATCATGAATTTCTGCTGCAGCAATATTTTCATACACTGGTGTACGTGCAGCTGTTGATTGATCAGTAATGTTGGCTGTCTCTCTCAGCTGTTGTTCATCACGTTTCTGTATTGTGATAATCTGATAAGCAGGATTGTCACTGACTGATACATCATCTTCCAATGGCACTATAGCCCTTTCACCTGCAAATAAGCGTGAACCTTTAACTGAAGTACATTCATGCATATACTAAGCTATATAGTATGCCATCATAAACTCATTGGTCGTCAACTTGTCATGCATTTCTGCTGCATTCAATCAGTAATGCACTAGTACCTTCACTAGTGATTATGTTTACTGTCTCTTCCAGCTGTGATTCTTGGTCAATGCTCTGTACTGTGATCATCTGATAAACCGGATCATTGTCACTCACTGGTACCATCATATTCTCCAATAATGAAGCTTTAGGTCTGAGTCCTATAGCATACAAAATCAATCAGCTGTCTTATTATTCAAAAAGAACAGTGACTGACTACAATGAAGGGAAAACAACCATGTTTTAATTGGGCTGAAACAAATTAAATTGCTGTTTCTGCATGTAAGCTCAATTGCCCCGGCGATGCTCAGGAGTTGAGCTGAGCTATCTAGCTTGTGCTGTTGATCATGACTTACTTTTAATTGTCTTTTTGTACTCTCTGAAGATGAGGAAACATGCTACAGCTCCCAAAATATCCATTATAGTGACAACAGTTACAGCAATCACATTCACTGACACGAGTACATTCACTAAAAACAATAAACTAATTCTGAATTTTTAACTCTTTTGGAACCTGAGAACAGCATACCTATTAATTTGTCTGCAGAGTCTTGCATCCCAGCTCACTAGGTGCAAAAAGTTGATGTTAACCGATAGTTACTCAGCGCACAGACGTTTATTCCTAGTATACAGTAGCACAATAGTATATGTCAAGTTTAGCTAGCTACAATATACTGTGGTCATTGTATGTCTAGTACGGTGAGTTTATGTTTCTGGATCAAATGCATAACATACACAAGTTACGTAAGCTTTTATACAAACATGATTCTGGAATTGTACACAATTATTGTTTGACAACTACAATAGTTCAGGATCACAATGGTCAATATGCATAATAATTCTATAGTGGAAGCCCTATTAGAGGACACCCCTCATCCTCCACTTACTGGATCCCAAATATAACCCACATAATGTATAATAAACCTCTGACCAGAGGATGCACCCTCTCTACAATGAACAATTTTCGTTGGTCCCAATGGTGCCCGCCTTATAGAGGGGTTCCATGCACTATTAATTATAGCAAGCATGCATTATAATCCATCTTGTTATTCCTTTACTTTTGCAAGCATCATCCCATCTTGTTCCTTTACTTTTGCAAGCATCATCCCATCTTGTTCCTTTCCTTTTCAAGAGTTATCCCAACGCTTTTAATTTTTTTATAAAGTTTTTATTGAGTGCATGGCTATAACTAGTTAAATCAAGAAATTTAATATCACAAGCTATTCAACTTTCTCATAAACATCTTCAGCACTATGCATGTCTGCATGATGTTGACTGTCCTCAATACTTTCATACTGTGTCGGTGATGTATGCACAGTTGATGATTGATCAATAATCATGTTAGCAGCTGGTACATTTAGCTGTGGGTCTTGATCAATTCTCCGCTGCATTGGAACCATCTGGTAAGCTGGGTTGTCACTTATTGGTATCAGTGAAGCTTTAGTGGCTCCTGCATATTCATAAAATCAATCGATATAAGTATCTAAGACAATTTTTAGACTGATTCAGAAAATGATACGTACAAAAAACAACATGACTTCACTTGGTATAATAACTGACTACATGCATGTGTTTCAAAATGGCTGCTGGTTTTAGACTCAAAACTAGTGAAAATTGTATATTGTTGCAAAGCCGGCCATCATGATCGTACAGCTACGCTATACAGTCAACTCTGCATGACTGCTATAGGTGTAATAGTTGACTTACTTGTCCTTTTGTACTTTCTCACGATTAAACAGCACACAATTCCTGTCACAATACTCAGTATAATGACCACAGTAATCACATTCAGTGATATCAGAGCTGGTACTATAAAATCACAATAATAGTTTATTATGTCAGTACAATAATGCGTACATGTGAACCTAAAACTGGAAGATTTACCTGTTAAATTGTCGGAAGAATTAGGCCGTGCTGCGCTAGGCACAATAGTTGGTGTTACAGCTGCAGATGGTAGCACTTCAATGAATTTCTTGTGAGTCTGTTATTTAATAACTTACAGATATATTCCGGCATGGAAGCTGAACTACCTTGTGTACTGGTACTTGTCTGATTCGGAGATATTGAAGGACTGAGCACTGATGTTGTAGACTTAACTGGAAAAATGCGATAAAAGCTTTGTG
Organism: Haliclona indistincta; assembly: GCA_964017065.1. Taxonomy (NCBI): domain Eukaryota; kingdom Metazoa; phylum Porifera; class Demospongiae; order Haplosclerida; family Chalinidae; genus Haliclona; species Haliclona indistincta. Next base: position 2,858,723 of record OZ024786.1, on the reverse strand, counting down.
AGTTACAAAGCTTTTATGCATGCACTTATAGTTACATGTTAAGTCTACATAGAATCACTGCATGTTATTAATTTTAATAACTTACAGATATATTCTGGCATGGAAGCTGAACTACCTTGTGTACTGGTACTTGTCTGATTTGGAGATATTGAAGGACTGAGCACTGATTTTGTAGACTTAACTGGAAAAATGCGATTAAAGCTTTTACAAAGCTTTTATGCATGCACTTATAGTTACATGTTAAGTCTACATACTATCACTGTATGGTTTATTTGTGCCATTGTGCTGTTAACACACATGCATCGACCATCTCCTTGTTGAACTCACCAACAACAAACATAAACACATCAAAAGCTGCTGTAGCTCCATTGATAGGGACGACAGTGACAAGGAAGTTGCTACCAGGATCAGGATGGTCAATTGAGAAAATGTAGTGCAGCAAAGTGGTGTTCTCTCCCTCCTTTATTATCTCATTCTCTTCACTGGTGGTGTTGGTAATAGTGACAGAGTAGCCCAGGATTGGTACCCCCTCCAGAGAGAGAGGAAGACTCCAGGAGATGAGGACAGTAGTGGAGTTGATAGAGACCACAGTGAGGTCACTGACAGCACCAAATGGATCTGCATGTAATAAAATGAAATAATTGGGTCACTGACCGAAGTCAACGTGAAATTCTAGAGTTCCACAGACCCTACATGGCTGTGGCTGCTGAAGCCTGCAGCCAGCCAGAGATTCAACACATTATACAACAGCTATAATGGTGTTATCACTGCACTTACTGTCAATAGTAACTGTGGTCTTATCTTTAGCATTCCCGGCTGAGTTGTACGCAAAGCATTGATAAGCACCAGCAATAGCTTTAGTGATAGCAATGATAGTGTAGGTAGAGGTTGATTCAGTATTGAAGGTATCAATAGTTGTAGGAGAAATGGATTCTCCGTTGTGGTACCAGCGCCATGTTATGCCTCGTCCAGTAGCAGTGCATTGGAGACTAAGAACAGTGCCAAAATTGACAGCAATGGCAGCCCCAAGAGTGGTTATCACAGTGGGAGGAACTGTATGTGTAAAATAAGGTATCCAGTTACCCTCTCACTTGACTGTACAATGCAGTCATTTTCATTGACCCCACCAACCACATGTGAGGTTTAAATGCAATTGCAGCTGGATATAATTACGTGTATGCTGAATCTGATTGAATATGTATGTTCTAATCGAGATTGGGATACTGGTTAACCAACCAAACAAACAAACAAATTTATGAACACTTCCCATCATCGACTCACTTATGACGAGCAGAGACAAAGCGCAGTACCGAGATAGCTGTCACAATTCAAAAACAGCCATCGCGTGACGTGGGTGGACAAAACAAACATAAACAAACAAGATTATGTCACTTTATAAACAGTTCAAGTTTGTTGTATTTTTCAGTGACTTACCTATGACAGTCAGTATTGCTGAGCTGGTACCAGTAAAGTCAGGAGGAGATGTAACAGTGCAGCTGTACTCCCCTTCAAATGTATTATCTACTTGGAACAAAGTTAGCTTTGAGCCTGCGGGTTGTGTACGCTCTGTTGCTGTAAGACTTGAGGGATATGACCACGTAACTGTACCCCTGAATAAAACACATAAAACCTGTAAGGTGAGACATAAAATATTTTACTTACCCTACTACACCAATGCATTCCAGTACAGCATTTTCTCCTTGGTTAACAGTGAGGTCCGCTGGTCCAAACAGGATAGTAGAGGCAGGAGGAGAAGCAGCCGTAGCAGACACAGTGAGGTTTACGAAATACTGCAAAGGAGCATACAATACTCCAAAAGATGCTGTACAACGATATATAGTGCTCTCAGTCGCATCTCTGATATATAAGGTACCATCATCACCAACAATTGGTCTATTTGGACTACTAGGGACAGCACTTTGATATCCAAATTTCTGATATGCCCAGGCATAGGTCACTTGAGATCGTGGATGAGCAGTGACTGCTCCACATGGAATCTGTGCAGCACCGTTCATATCAACCAACACTGTAGCACCGATGGTAGCAGCTATGGAAAACGTTGACGTTCTCATATTAGCAATAGCTGAAGTAACAGTTGTCATGGAAGCACTGTTTGATGCTAGACATGTGTACTCCCCATCTTGTGCAGGGTTGAAAGACAGGATTTTTAGCGTGTCTGATATAACAGTAAAAATAGAAGAGTTCGAAAGCATGACACTATCTTTCCTCCAAGTGTATGAGGTCACTGACGATGCTGAACACGTGAGAGTGGCTGCAGTGCCGTGATTCAGTATTGTCTGAGATTGAGGATCTGTGGTGATGCTAGGAGTCTGCGAAAAAACTTTGGAAGAAAAACAATGAATAATTTACGCGCAATGTGATGGTACAATGAAGAGTGTCTCTCATAAAAGTCGTAATACTCAAATAAAGCATAATGTATAATACTTTTTTGAAGAGAAGATCCTTATGTGTGTGTGCATGAGTGTCAAGTGTTGTGTTACCAAGACAAGCTTGAACAAGGAGAGCAAAGTGAATGAGGTGACGAGACATGATGGTCTGTAGCCCTGCTGATGTCTAGCCGACAACTGGTAGATCTGCAGTAACCATGTGACATCATTATTATTCATGCACAAAGTATTGGCTATAGACTCTACTCACAGGAACAAAAAAAACTGATTTCAGTCTTTGATGGACCTAAAGCTGATTTACTTTCATCATGTGTTTACGTGCTGCTGTAGCACCATCAAGCATGAAGTTACACCAAGGAGCAAACCGTTAACTGAACTAGAATGGCGGTACGTTGCACAAAACAACTGCGCATTTGCACTGCACTGAAGTGCAGCGACGGAGCTGCTTTCAGCACCTTGCTTGCTCAGTTGAATGTGTTTGCGACTCTTTGTCTAGCAGTTGAATATAGTTAAGCGCGGCTTTTCTCACAGACTATAGCTTGTTAACTTCAAGAAAGACTGACTCACTTGCTGACTGTGGTCGGCCTTTTGCACCTCTGATATTATCAGTAGTCTGGCAGCCCCGCCCCATCGTCTTCCACAAGCGAAGGGGCGGGGCTGCCAGAATATGGGATGGTGGAAGACCAGGAAAGACAGAGTGCCTTTCACTCAGTGAGACCTCGTGGTAGAGCTGCTCTAGCAGCCGATTGATAACTTGCGAAACATGATTCATCAAGTTCACGGTACAGGGATAGTACAGGTGTACTTGTGCATGACGTGATACCGACCGAAAGTTGACTATTTAATACTAGTATACAAGGACAAGTTAGGAGAAGTTCCACTGTAGACCCTGCGATCATGCTGCAATGTTTTGTCAAATCTTTCTTGCACTAGAAGTAATAAAACCTGTGTAACAGCAAAAACACATCATGCTATAAATCTTATTTCATGGACTACTCTATTCTACATCAGCTTTGTAGTAGCTAGTTTGAGTCATCAGAAGTATGACTCGAGTGTTCCTCGACGTCGCACATCACAAGTCCAGCAGTGAAACCCTCCACCAAATGAATTAGCATGACGGATGGACACCTAAAGATGAAAAAGGAATGGTTGACTATTCTCAAAATATGTCCATGTACGCAATCCAAAAAGAATCATTTTTGCTATAAATGGAGTTTTTCCCAAAGTTCCTAGATGTTTGTGCCAAGGTGCATGGTATAGTTTACCTTGATGCATTCAATTCCGAGGTTTTCGAACATCTTCTGTATCGGGACCTCGTCTGTTTGTACGACAACACGATTCTCATCAAGCATCAGCACGTTCATCGACAGCCATTTTGAAGACATCCAAAGAGGGTGGCTGTCTGAGATAGTGGGTAAAGGAGCCTTGGCTACCTTCCATCCGGCCTTATAGAACATATCGAGTTGGTTGCACGGCCTATCAGGATTAGCGATCACAAGCCCTGGACCGATGATGTTGAAGGTGGCGTCGATATGCATCGGATTGGGATCCTTGAATGATATAGTGTGCACACGATACTGGTCTCCAAGGTGACGCCTCATCCACTCAATCCCCATGTGATTGGTTACCTACACAACAGACATGAATAATGTGGTCAAAAACATTGACATTCCATCCCATCTTGATTAAAATCATAATCTAATTCATAATACTCTACACTCTGTACCAGCATAAATTCATACTAGTTATGGGAAATATATCTTCTCACAATTCTTTCGCTGTAAATCAAGTATTACACAGGAGTAGTATTATCATTGCCGCTCAGCAATGTACATGCAGAATGATATAAAAGTGCATTCAGTGAGCTAGGCATTGGTCTATTGCACTAGGTACGACATAGATGAATCGGCATGACAATTCAAATGTAGTTATATACCTGGCTTCGTTGTGCAAAGATGTCTCTTCCTGCTCGAATGAAGTCAGCTGCATCGAAACAAGGCTCAAACTCTGTTGTGACAAACTTTCCTTGAGCTGCTAACTTGTGACGATCCTCAACCGTTCGAATCGGGTACTGCATATCGTACAAATCATCGTTCATCTGAGGTTTAGGAGCAGTCGTCCACTTTGCTCCTCGACGAAAATAGTCTTTGATGATTTCTCGATAAGCACGATATTCAAAGAAGCGGGACCTCCAAGCCATGGGAGCCTCTATAATCTCTTCACCAACCACCAGTAGAATATCACGAGGCATTGCAGCATACATTCCTGTTGATTTGAAATCAGGAGTGGAATATTCTTTTCCGAAATCAAGTTTGTCAGGTCGTCGCACAGTCACTCCCTCAAGCTCTAATACACGACAAAACTCATCGATCTCCTCAGTTGCTTTACGCACAAACTCAGCGGGGAATAACTGCCGTTCGTTCTGCTGATAAAAGCCCCAATGCTTCTCATTCGTATTAGCTTTGACTTCGACAGTGAAGGGTGGAACGTGCGCTTCAATCGGGTGCCCCACGATGATCTCTTCTAGTGGGTCCCACTCATTGTATGAACAAACTGGAGATGTAGTCAATCTAACACCTTCAGCGACACTCGTAGCATTGTCAATGCTCTGAGGCATAGCAGTAGCACTACAAGAGCGAATTGAAGAGAATGGAAGAGTTAGTCCTTTCCGTACAGCCTGTACCATGAAAATTAAGAAGTTAGCTCATGATAAACGGTACTGAGCATGCAGAAATAATTTTCAGCAGTAGAATTAAGTGGAAAATAAAAAGGTAGTTGAAATTTTGAGACCTAGCATAATTTTATTGGTGTATAAAGTACACTTCCGACAACTGCAAGGCAAATATATAGGGCTACACTGATTTTGCAGCTGCAATATTATGCTAACCACTTTTAAACAGAGGTGTCAAAAAACTTCTGGTATTAAAAAGTTAGGCTTTGCAGCCAT
>OZ024786.1:2785234-2848168 GCA_964017065.1 Haliclona indistincta | reverse complement strand
CTGGCATAAGAATTTCAACTCTGTGGGCAAAGACTGACCTTTGGTTGACTTCAAAAATATTAATAGTCATAAAAAATAATTTGAGTGACAAACCAGTACAGCTTGTAAAATATGGGCATTATGGGAGCTTGTAAAATATGGGAAATTTTCTGTTTGGGATGTTGGTCTTAACCTCACTCTTCGTGCCTGTATTGGGTGTCACTCCAGCATACATTGTATGTCTATAATCACTATTATTTTGTTGTTGTGTGTAGGGATGCTGCAATGTCTGCTCCGGCGTTTGGTGACAGGAGATGCTACCAGCTACCTCCTGGAGCCCGAGGACTAGCAATGAGAGCATTGGTTAGTACATCTCGTCCAAGAAGGATAATTTTTGATACATTTTGATAAATTTCGATAAATTTATTTTGGTACAATTTGAAATATGTACTGTTTGTCTAATGACAATCATTGTCATGTCTGGTTCTTGCATATTTATTTTTTGTTGCTAAGACAATATCAGGATCAAACTTGTAGAGCTGGTATCTCTGTGTGCATTTATAATTTATTGAATGGTACAAAATTATGCTATTTTGTATCAATTGCACTTGCTAAAACTGGAAAGTTAGGCTCCACTAAGATTAATTTTGTACATTGTAAAATACTGAACCTATGGTACAGTGGAGCCTCTCTAAGATCGAGACCAACAAACATTGTCCATTATAGAGAGGGTGTCCTCTGGTCAGGGGTTTATTATACATTAGAGAGTTTTAGTTACACGTTTATTTGCACTAACGGTAAACGTCTGGCAATGCTGACGTCACAAATTAGCACGTGATCCACCGTTAACCTCAGCCTCGCGTTCAATTTTCCCGTTTACAACGGCTGGCACCTGGTTTTCCCGTATGGTTTTCAAGACTTCTCGCTTCTCTCGTCTAGCTTTCCTGCACGTTAGTTATAGGCTAGCACAAAGCCACATGCTTTAGGTTTCTGTTTTTGTGTGTTTTACGTGTGCCTACAAAATACTGTGCGCGCTACAGTGTTGTATACGTACACGACTAGATTGCCTTCTTCGCGTGTACACAAGTTACAAGATAAGTGGTGACGTCACTGAACCAGCCGTTGACGTTCAGCCGTTTGGCGTGAACGGCTAACTAAAACTCTCTATTATGTGGGTTATATTTGGGAGATAAAGGGGTGTCCTCTAAGAGGGGTACTATAAAAACAGTGAATGTGTAATTTAAAGTGTTCAAAACTCCAAGAAAGATTCAACTGTGACAGTGTTGATAGTTACAGAAATAATATTTATCTAACAGGATAGAGACGTGTCAGAAGGAGCTGATATATTGATGGTGAAGCCAGGAATGCCGTATCTTGACATTGTCCGAGATGCAAAAGAAAAGGTAAAAATACATTAACACTGTCTGATCTAAGTAGTGATGATGTCATCCATTCTACAGCATCCAAATCATCCACTAGCTATTTATCAGGTAGGTACCATGATTGTGACTCATTATAACTCGTTGTCACACCTTATGTTGATTGTCACTTCCACCTGGTAAAATCCATACAATAGATGACAAAATAAGGTTTCCTTTAATATGTATTGGTGCAACAATTGAACTACCAATATTGGTACTTTCCAGTGCTAGAGCAATTATTGCACGTTCAAATTGCTCAAATCCATCTCGTTTGAAGCGTAAACGTCACTGTTTTGAAAGTACTTGAAAGTACAAACGCACAAATACGGAACAGAAACTCTATGAGTGTATCGAGGGTTAATTTTGCAGTAGTATTGCTGCAATACCTTAACGTTTCCATGGTTGCACTGCTCAAAAGCTGATCACTGCAACACTCGAGTTATTGGGATGTACTACAAGTGAGTTGTAATAACAATCTTAAGCTATTGTTTTTGAACTTGTATGATGTCAAAATTACCATTATTGTCATATTTTGTGTGTTTGTGTTTTCTTTTGACACTGCATGAATCACACCTTTTCTCTTTCCTCGATCACCAGGTGTCCGGAGAGTACGCTATGCTATGGCACGGCAGTCAAGCCGGTGCTTTTGATCTGAAGACGATAGTGTTGGAGAGTGTGGAGTCAATGAGGAGAGCAGGTGAGTGTAGACGTACCTCAGATCATCTACTAGACTAACATGATGTCATTTCTTCCTAACAAGGTGCTGACATCATCATTACATATTATGCCACTCGTCTACTTGATTGGCTGAAGGACTAGTTTACTAAGCAACCAACTGTGACACCGTTTCTGTGCCAAATCAATCCACTGTTTTTTACTCAATTTGCGTCAAGCTCATGGTCAAACTTGCTAGGCGTTGTACATAGTTATTATTATTACACTCATTTGTGGTTGATAATAGTAGCACAGACCTGGCCTCTGGCTAGGTGCATCACATTTTGTAGCATTCAGACGTTAGTGTTAGAACAATAGTGAAATAAATTTATTGCAAAAATAGATAAATAAAATTATACATACTACGGTATACATACTTTACTAATAGACTACAGCATTCTGCAAATAATTTTAAGACAGACTGGACTAGCTCAACAGAAACTTTTCCAACTCTTCGTTGAACTCTTGTGCATACTTGAGGTGAATCAAATGCTTTCCATCAGGGAAGGATTTAAGCCGAGAACTGGTAATGTGCTCATTGATATAAGTGGAATGATAAAAAGGCACAATCGGGTCCTTGACTCCGTGAAGGACTAAAGTAGGACACTGAATCATGGATAGTTCATGCCTACACAAATCTCCACCATCTTTCAGTGTTTCCACAGTGCTATCAATCCATTTAGACCACAACGAGTCCAGTTCACTTCCATAGACTCTCACTAATGGCTCTCTAATCTGAGGGCTCCACACATCACTGCTTCCTAGTAGTTTGTACAACTCAATGTCCTCTTGTGTAAGGTAAGCAACACCTCCCCATATAGTAGGGCAGATTTTTGGACTATTTTGGAGGAATGGGGACAGACTGGATAAAAGCACCAAATTTTTTCCTGCATGTCTTTGGGTACTAAGCTTTGATTTTTTAATAGGACCCAACCGCGTAGTGCATTCTGACAACTTTTATGGTAATTTTATATTTTAACGTTCATGAATAATTAATGAGTACATACATTTTGTACATAAACCATTTCTAAACTGGCTAAAACTTACTCTACTATGTACTTCTAATGGTATATTAAATAATGAATCATACCCAGCAATGATTTTGTTGGTAGAACATTTTAGTTTGCATTATACTGACTAGTATGTTTACTAAGTTCAGTGCATGACCAGTTAGCTTAATTTCTTGCAAGTACATCTGCACCACAGCCTTTCTCACTTTACATCCACACTTAACTAGTTCAAGACATGCTTTGTTGGCTATTGGTTGTGTCATCCAAATAGGCATCTATATCTGCTGCTGCAAGTCCATCCCCAAGATTCAGGAGTAGGCCTCCGCTGTTCACTTGTAGCCCAGATACTAACCTGATAAGCAGCTCACCTTGCATGTTGCAATAGAGCATTGACTGTTGGTGGATGTATTCCATAGTTTTGCTTTCTTGTCATTCTTGCCTCATCGATGAGCTCAAAACTGCTACTCTTGCATTGCTACAAAGGCAGCCTTGCAATTGCTTCCCATGATGTTTCCACAGCATTTCTTACAGTCTTTCTAGCACTATTTTACAGTATTTCTAGCACTACCTGAAAGTCTTTCTTGCACTATCTTACAGCCTTTCTTGCACTATCTTACAGCCTTTCTTGAACTATCTTACAGCCTTTCTTGAACTATCTTACAGCCTTTCTCGAACTATCTTACAGCCTTTCTTGAACTATCTTACAGCCTTTCTTGAACTATATCTTACAGCCTTTCTTGAACTATCTTACAGCCTTTCTCGAACTATCTTACAGCCTTTCTTGAACTATCTTACAGCCTTTCTTGAACTATATCTTACAGCCTTTCTCGAACTATCTTACAGCCTTTCTTGAACTATCTTACAGCCTTTCTTGCACTATCTTACAGCCTTTCTTGAACTATCTTACAGCCTTTCTTGAACTATATCTTACAGCCTTTCTCGAACTATCTTACAGCCTTTCTTGAACTATCTTACAGCCTTTCTTGCACTATCTTACAGCCTTTCTTGAACTATCTTACAGCCTTTCTTGAACTATCTTACAGCCTTTCTTGCACTATCTTACAGCCTTTCTTGAACTATCCTACAGCCTTTCTTGAACTATCTTACAGCCTTTCTTGAACTATCTTACAGCCTTTCTTGCACTATCTTACAGCCTTTCTTGCACTATCTTACAACCTTTCTTGCACTATCTTACAGCCTTTCTTGCAGTATCTTACAGCATTTCTTGCAGTATCTTACAGCCTTTCATAATGAGTAGCAGTTTTGAGAAGTATCTGGGCTACAAGTGAACAACGGAGGCCTACTCCAGAATCTTGGGGACTTGCATGGACTGACAGCAGCAGAAATAGATGCCTATTTGGATGACACAACCAATAGCCAACAAAGCATGTCTTGAACTAGTTAAGTGTGGATGTAAAAGTGAGAAAGGCTGTGGTGCAGATTGATGTACTTGCAAGAAATTAAGCTAACTGGTCATGCACTGAACTTATAGTAAATATTCTTGTCAGTATAATGACGCAAACTAAAATGTTCTTTTCGTTTTGTAACAAAATCATTGCTGGGTATGATTCATTATTTAATATACCAGTAGAAGTACATAGTAGAGTAAGTTTTAGCCAGTTTAGAAATGGTTTATGTACAAACTGTATGTACTCATTAATTATTCATGAACGTTAAAATATAAAATTGCCATAAAAGTTGTCAGAATGCACTACGCGGTTGGGTCCTATGAAAAAATCAAAGCTTAGTACCCAAGGACATGCAGGAAAAAATTTGGTGCTTTTATCCAGTCTGTCCCCATCTTTTTGAAAATCTGCCCTACTAATATCACTAGCTTTGATATGGCTTGAGGCTGTCTTGCTGCCAGGATCATCCCTGCTGTTGCTCCATTGCACCATCCTAACACAGAATATGAATTGAAGCCTAGCTGCTGCATCAGTTCATGCGCATCCATGGCGTCTTGCTCCAAGAAATGAACAGGCTTGATGGAGAAATCTCTGTTTGGTGGTCTAGACTCACCATAGCCTCTAGGGTCGAATGCCACTATAGTAAATGGAGAGCCTTCTCTTCCGAAATGCTGCAATTGCGGTGCAAAGCTAAGCTCTGTAGTGCTCAGTGCACCAGGCACACACACTATGCCGTGAGCTCCGTCTCCATATCTCTCAACAAGAAGCCTCACACCTGATGGCAGCTGTACTTGGTGATTACTGCTAGAGCTGCTGCTGGATGAATCAGCCGCCTTCATGAGTGACATTTTCTTTGCAGTCATGTACAAATTTCTCGTGTGAGCTAAAAACTTTTAGCCTCGTCCCTCAGATAGTCACGCTTCCGTGCGTTTGATTGGCCAGCTGGGTCATACTTCCGCTTTCGCTTCCGCTATTATGCAAGATCTTCGCAATTAAACAACTGTCTTTTTTCGCGCTTCCGTTTCCGTTCGTCCGTTCCGTAAGCAAAAAAAAATTGGCCTGGGGACGAGGCTACAATTGGTGCTAATTGCATTACCTCACCACATAGGCACGTGCACGTCCTTTGTGGAATATACATGTATTTTTGGATTGCCTCGGACATTGTGTCTTCGCTGTCTTCACGGTTCTTATTGATAATTATTAAAAAAAACTTTAGCACAATTAGGCAAGGACTCACCATTAGTAATAATAGAGTGTGGAGTCGATGAGGAGAGCTAGCAACGTACCTCAGATCATCTGCTAGACTAACATGATGTCATTTCTTAATATTATAGCACCTGTCAATGCTTTCGTACAAAATCAATCCACTAGCTGTTTCTTACTCAATTTGAAAGATATTTGCAGAGCGCATCACACTCATGATCAAGCCACAGTAAAGTTGCTACAGGTGTAGCGCATAATTATTCGCTGTCATGATGATTACACTCATTGTGATTGATGACATAATTGTCTTGTAGGTACTGTAGACCTGGCTTCTAGCATCACACTTTTGTAGCTATCAGAGTGGGAGTGACCAACTCGGAGTTTAGTACATCTTTGAAATGTCAGGAGATTCAACTAGTTTGGAATAGCTAGCGTACTGCAGGTTGTAGAAATTTGCAAGACAAACTGCTTACCTGACTGATTAAGATATGCAACCACTGTTGTTAACACCTTGTCAATTGGCTACTAAATTGCATCCTGGTTTGTAGCTACTATTGTCTGTTAACCATGATGCAGCAATTAAGCTAAGATTACTGACATGTTTCACTTAACCATAGTCAAGAATGGAATGGAAAAATAAAACAGTACAGTACAGTTGATCATGTAAAATGCAAAGAAAATATGGTTATAATAAAGCAGGATAAACTTTAAACTAACTAACTAGCTCAACAGAAAATTTTCCACCTCTTCATTAAACTCTTGTGCATACTTGAGGTGTATGTTGTGCTTTCCCTTAGGGAAGGACTTGAGCCGAGAGCCAGCAATGTGCTTGTTGATATAAACGGGATGAGAGGAAGGCAAAATGGGATCATTGACTCCGTGGAGGACTAAAGTAGGACATTGAATTTGAGACAGTTCACCTTTACAGAAATCACCACCGTCTTCCAGTTTTGCCACTGTACTGTCCATCCATCCAGACCACAAGGAACGAAGATCTTGTTTACTGCCTGCGTAAACTTTCTCTAGTGGCCCTCTGTATTCCGGACTCCAGTCATCAATGGTTCCTATTTTAGTTTTATACAACTCGATGTCCTCTTGTGTAAGGTAAGCAACACCTCCCCATATCACTAGCTTTGATATGGCTTGAGGCTGTCTTGCTGCCAGGATCATCCCTGCTGTAGCTCCATTGCACCATCCTAACACAGAATATGATTTGAAGCCTAGCTGCTGCATCAGTTCATGAGCATCCATGGCGTCTTGCTCCAAGAAATGAACAGGCTTGATGGAGAAATCTCTGTTTGGTGGTCTAGACTCACCATAACCTCTAGGGTCGAATGCCACTATAGTAAATGGAGAGCCTTCTCTTCCGAAATGCTGCAGTTGCGGTGCAAAGCTAAACTGTGCGGTAGCTAGTGCCGCTGGTACGCACACAATGGCGTGAGCTCCGTCTCCCTTCATCGCAACATTGAGGCACAAACCAGATGGCAACTGTACTTGGTATTTGCTGCTAGAGCTGATGGAAGAATCTGCCATCAATGACATTTTTCTTTGCAAAGAAATTTGTGAGCAAAAAACTTGTTAATTGCATTCTAACTGTATCCGTGCGTGCATCCACTTTTAACACAACGTGTGCAGGTTGGCGGGGCTCGTTATTGGGATGTTTACATTCTTGGAGCTGAATCTCGTCAGCTGATGTGATGCCAAGGTGATAGATTCATACTGTTGGCTTCCAGTAGTAAACAACCTTACTACTGTTAAGTGTGAGGAGAGAGCTGTAGGATAAACAATCTCTTAAGCATGAGCTTATGTAACAAAAACATTTTTATTAACAAAAATGCAAGAGATTTAGGGTTGGTACATGTATCCAAAAAGTCGTACGGAAACAAGATGCCTGTGAACTTAGGTAAGTAAACATGCAAGATTTAAAATAAAAAGGACTGTAACAATAGCAGCGTAATGCTACCTCCCTATTAAATTAACTACAACTATAGAAAACAGTTAATTTATGAAGAAGAAAGAAAGAAAGAAAGAAACAAAAGAAACTCGATTTTCACCGTTTCCAGGTTCTTCACTTTACTGACCATTTCGAGCAATCTCCTTGCTACTGTAAGATGGGGCAACGCCAGATAGCAGATCTAATTGTTTTTGGACGTATGAAATTCATCACCAGGCGAAATATCAGTGTTTAACGCTAATACATTGTATGTAGCCGCCATCTTGTTTTCTCGTTCATCCCTACATAGGGAGTCACTACCGTGCCTCCCTAATAAATTATACCACTGCAGAATTAGCAAAGCAGACAAGACAGAAATGGCTCTTTATTACCATGCTTGAAGGAGAAAGGTGAAGATTAATATAATATTTTTTACATGCTGCAGTGTTGTTATAGTTATAATACATCTTTATAGAGTTAATAGCCACATTTGGTATGAATTAAGTCCTCAATCAATACATGACACAAACTCATGATCAATCATTCAATCTTTTTGCTTTGACTGCTGTGTATAACTAGTTAGCTAAAATTATAACTGTTGTTTACAATTTTTTGCCTTCGCATCAACTTATAGCTATGCAGGGTTGGGATCATTTCTTCATGCATTCACTGTAACAAATAATTAAGATGAAGAACAATACCAGTAATAATCAATCAGTTACTAGTGGTTAGCCACTTTCTTATTTGAGTAGCTGTTTCTTTCTCTGTTACGGTATCTAAAGCACTGATGATAGTATTCCATGTGTATGGCTCCTTCTGCTCTTGTTTCCATTGATGAAATACCTTACTCCACAGCCTGATCTTTAGTACCTATTGCTGACTCAAATCCTTCTATAGTTGAGACATTCCAAAGTATTCCTAGTGCGAACCACTTGGTCGGCAACTTGGCTGGCAACATGTCTCATTAGATTTGTTACAGATGGTGGATCTGCAGCATCCGCTCTGAAAAAAAATTGAACTTTTACTGGAATGGGTTGAGTCTGTGTATAGGTGTCATCCTAAAATATAAATGCATTAAATTTTTTAGCTTTGAAAATATTAATTTAACTGACCTTTACTGACAAGAGACAGTTGCTGTTGTATTTCATCTCCTATTCTTTCACTTACTTTTTTGCCGCTGCTTGCACTATTTTGGTCTGATCAAGTTCAAGTCTCCTAGGCCTCTTATTTACAAGTACTTGGAGTTGTTTATTCTCTCCTGCCATTGTGTTATCCTTTTTGTCGCTTCTTCTTTCAACTTTTCAAGATCTGAATGTGCTTTTTGGAGTTGTTCCTGGAGTGCTGCGGCTCTTGATTTGAGGCTTTAATTTTCTTCTTGCAGCACTTAACACTTTATTTTTTTATTTCGTCCAATTATATTTTGCAGATTTGAACCAATTTTATTGATATTCCTCAGCAAAATGCCTCTTAAAATTGAATAAATTTTGACTCTCGCCACCTAAATTAAGGTGCCTCCACTTAAAAAGTCTCATTTTTATATTAAAATCAATTTTAGGCCACCTAAATTTAGGTGCCCAGTCGATGTTTGTCAAAAATTTAGCAAGGGCACCTAAATTTAGGTGTTGCTGTCTGAACATCAGCAAAGTTGCCTAAATTTACTAGCTAGGTGAATTCACTAGCTATTTATCAGGTAGGCACATTAAATTTTTTATTACCGTACTTTCATACTTGCAGTCAGGTGTGTATTACTATAGCTAGCTAGTCTCATCCCCAGATCACTCCCTCTTCTGCTATATAGGCTCGGGGTTTCAGTGATGTCATCGTCACACGCCCTTGTGGATTCAATAATGTGGATAAACTGATAGTAGTGATGAATAACACCACTAGCCACACCTTCACTGACCCAATAATTTTGACTTATCACCCCATTCACATTATTATTTTGTTTACATGTCAGACAGAGCATTGTATTTCAAGCCCTGATTTAATTTTTTTTACAGTGGAACCTTTCTTCTCTCTTTTGTATTTGTACAACAATTGAACTACCAATGTTGGTGCTCTCAGGTACTAGAGCAAATATTACACTATCAAATTGCTGAAAGCCGTATCGCTTGAAACGTAATCCGATCTCTGTTTTGAAAAGTACCTGAAAGTACTAACGTTTGTAGGAAAATCGTTACACAAATAGAGAATAGAAACTCTATGAATGAATGTTTTTGAGGGTTAATTTTGCAGTAGTATTGCTGCAATACCTTAACGTTTCCATGATCGCACTGCTCAAAAGCTGATCACTGCAACACTTGAGTTATTGGGATGTACTACTAGTGAGTTGTAATAATAATTATGTTTCTGAACTTGTATGACGTCAAAAATTACCATTAGTGTCATAATATTTTGTGTGTAATATCATTTTCTTTTGACACTGCATGAATCACACCTTTTCTCTTTCCTCGATCACTAGGTGTCCGGAGAGTACGCTATGCTATGGCACGGCAGTCAAGCTGGTGCCTTTGATCTGAAGACAATAGTGTTGGAGAGTGTGGAGTCAATGAGGAGAGCAGGTGAGTGTAGAACAGATCATCTACTAGACTAACATGATGTCATTTCTTCCTAACAAGGTGCTGACATCATCATTACATACTATGCCCCTCGTCTACTTGATTGGCTGAAGGACTAGTTTATTTAGCAACCAACTGTGACACCGTTTCTGTGCCAAATCAATCCACTGTTTTTACTCAAAATTTGAATCATGATCAAACCACAACAAGTTGCTATGTGTAGTACATGATTATTATTCCTGTTATTATTACGTGGTCGATGACTTAATATTCTTGTGAGTACTATAATATTGGCTTCTAAACTAGGTGCATCACACTTATGTAGCATTCAGCCGTTATCAATAGTGAAATTAATTTTAAACAGTCACGTTGCAAAAATAGAGTATACTGTCCTATGCAAATAAGACAGACTGGACTAGTTCAACAGAAACTTTTCCACCTCTTCATTGAACTCTTGTACATACTGAGGTGAATAGTACGCTTTCCCTCTCAGAAGGATTTAAGCCGAGAACCGGTAATGTGCTCATTGATATAAGTGGGATGATAAAAAGGCACAATCGGATCCTTGGGTCCATGAAGGACTAAAGTAGGACACTGAATCATGGATAGTTCATGCCTACACAAATCTCCGCCATCTTTTAGTGTTTCCACAGTGCTATCAATCCATTTAGACCACAACGAGTCCAGTTCAATTCCATATGATACTAACGGCTTCTCTACTCTGAGGGCTCCAGGCATCAATACTTCCTAGTATTTTGTACATGTTGATGTCCGGCAAGGACTCACCATTAGCAATAATAGTGTTGGAGAGTGTGGAGTCAATGAGGAGAGCAGGTGAGTGTAGACGTACCTCAGATCATCTACTAGACTAACATGATGTCATTTCTTCCTAACAAGGTGCTGACATCATCATTACATATTATGCCCCTCCTCTACTGGATTGGCTGAAGGACTAGTTTTCTTAGCAACCAACTGTGACATTGTTTCTGTGCCAAATCAATTCACTGTTTTTACTCAATTTGAATCATGACAACAAGTTGCTAGGTGTTGTACATAATTATTATTCCTGTTATTGTTTCGTGGTTGATGACTTAAGAATAAAATTATTGGCTTCTAGCTAGGTGCATCACACTTTTGTAGCATTCAGACGTTATTGTTAGAACAATAGTGAAATTAATTTTAAACAGTCACGTTGCAAAAATGGACTACACGTACTGCACTATGCAAATAAGAGCAAACTAGTTCAACAGAAACTTTTCCACCTCTTCATTGAACTCTTGTACATACTTGAGGAGAATAGTATGCTTTCCATCAGGGAAGGATTTAAGCTGAGAACTGGTAATGTGCTCATTGATATAAGTGGGATGATAAAAGGCACAATCGGATCCTTGACTCTGTGAAGGACAAAAGTAGGACACTGAATCATGGATAGTTCATGCCTACACAAATCTCCGCCATCTTTCAGTGTTTCCACAGTGCTATCGATCCATTTAGACCACAACGAGTCCAGTTCACTTCCATAGGCGGACACTAATGGCTCTCTTATCTGAGGGCTCCAGGCATCAATACTTCCTAGTATTTTGTACATGTCAATGTCCAAGAAGGACTCACCATTAGTGCTGGAGAGTGTGGAGTCAATGAGGAGAGCAGGTGAGTGTAGACGTACCTCAGATCATCTACTAGACCAACATGATGTCATTTCTTCCTAACAAGGTGCTGACATCATCATTACACATTTTGCTCCTCATCTACTAGGTTGGCTGAAGGATTAGTATATTCCTGTATAAATAATATTCTCATGACTTTCAAGGGCTGTGCCCTTGGTATATATAATATTGCACCTACCAATGCTTCTGTACAAAATCAATCCACTGTTTTTTACTCAAGTTGAAGATAGTTGCTGAGCGCCTCACAGTGATGATCAAGCCACAGTAAAGTTGCTACAGGTGTAGCACATAGTCATGATTTTTACACTCATTTGTGGTTGATGACTTAATTGACTTGTAGGTACTGTAGACCTGGCTTCTAGCTATGACGGTGCATAACACTTTTGTTGTAATCAGACATTGTTGTCAGAACAATAATGTCACAAAATAGAGTTCAGAATACTATGCAAATGATTATTTTAATTATTAAGACAGACGTCATGTACCGTGACAACAAAAAACTTTCTACCTCTTCATTGAACTTTAAGACTTGTGCATGACACTTGAGGGCTTTCCCTCTGGGAAGGGCCTGGGCTGAGATCCGGCAATGTGCTCAATGATATAAGTGAGATGATAAAAGCACAACAGAGTCCTTGGCTCCAGGTATCAGGGACTAATAAAAAGTAGGGCATATGAATCTTGGCTAGTTCATTCCTACACAAATAACCATACACCACTTATCCGTGTTTCAGTGTTTCCACAGTGCTATCAATCCATTTATACCACAAGGAGTCCAGTTCAATTACATAGATTTTACTAATGGCTTTCTACTTTGAGGACTCCTGGCATTGATGCTTCCTAGTATTTTATACAACTCGATATATCCTCTAGTGTATGTTGTAAGCAACACCTCCCATATCACTACAGCTTTGATATGGCTTGCTAGAGTCAAATACCACTATAGTGAATGGAGAGCCTTGCCTTCCAAAGTGTTCGGGCAGGTGAGGTTAATTTGAAATGCTTTAAGTTGTACACTTGTACATGTGCATATGGAAACCACAATACATTTGTTGTACATTTGTCTCTTCTATCACTATAGGGGTTAACCCTTTTAAGCCCTAATGGCACTTATATATGCATTATAATTGACTCCACCTACTCTAGACGTCATAAAAATAGTGTGAAAAGTGCTTTAGAAAGGTCAAACTAAATCTACTTGCAAAAGACGACTTCACCTGAAAAAACCCACTTTTTTCGTCGCATCTTCCCCACTATAATGTACAACATGGAGGAATTTTAAAGGTGGTGTCCCCTTGTTAACCCGGGCTCGAAGGGGCTGAGCCCGCAGCTTTTGGCATTATTAGGACTTCAAGGTGGCCGGAAATGCATACTTTGGCATAGAATATGGTGCTGTTTTGCTCACTTGGAGCTGAAAATTGCAGCCACTTAAGTGTTACAAGGTCGCAGCACTTAAGTGGCTTGAGTTCCGAAGTGGGAGTGACCAACTCGGAGTTTAGTACATGGTCGTAAACTTTGAAATGTCAGGAGATTCAAAACAGTGCTAGTTTGGAATAGCTAGCGTACTAGAAATTTGCAAGACAAACTGCCAGTTCAGAGAAACTGCCAGTTCTGATTAATTAATTCACAGATCAAATGCAAACACTGTTGTTAACACCTACTAAATTACATCCTGGTTTTGTAGCTACTGTTGTCTGCTAACCACAGATACAGATGCAAGAGTTCTTTACCTATGCAACCTTCAATAATTTATACCACGTTGGACGGCTTTGGACATTATTTTTTCTACGTCACAAGTTCACCTAAATGCGCAATGAATATCATTACTGCTGTTGTGAATATCATTGTACACCAATGAATATCATTAGCATAGCAGCCCTATAATGCTTTTTGGTGTATAAACTTGTGACGTGAAAATGTCCAACGCCGTCCAACGGGATATATTGACGGTTGCATACTCTTAGGTAATGAACTCTTGACAGATGCTATTATGAGTTATGTATCGATGATGCAGCAATTAAGCTAAAATTACTGACATGTTTCACATCACCGCATAGTCAAGAATGGAATGAAAAATACAACATTAATACAGTACAGTTGATCATAATTATACAGGTAGAATGCAAAGAAATAATGGTTATAATAAAGCAGGATAAACTATTAAACTAACTAACTAGCTCAACAGAAAATTTTCCACCTCTTCATTAAACTCTTGTGCAAACCTGAGGTGTATGTTGTGCTTTCCCTTAGGGAAGGACTTGAGCTGAGAGCCAGCAATGTGCTTGTTGATATAAACGGGATGAGAGGAAGGCAAAATTGGATCATTGGCTCCGTGGAGGACTAAAGTAGGACATTGAATTCGAGACAGTTCACCTTTACAGAAATCACCACCATCTTCCAGTTTTGCCACTGTGCTGTCCATCCATCCAGACCACAAGGAGCGAAGATCTTGTTTACTGCCTGCGTAAACTTTCTCTAGTGGCCCTCTGTATTCCGGATTCCAGTCATCAATGGTTCCTAGTTTAGTTTTATACAACTCAATGTCCTCTTGTGTAAGGTAAGCAACACCACCCCATATCACTAGCTTTGATATGGCTTGAGGCTGTCTTGCTGCCAGGATCATCCCTGCTGTAGCTCCATTGCACCATCCTAACACAGAATATGACTTGAAGCCTAATTGCTGCATCAGGTCATGAGCATCCATGGCGTCTTGCTCCAAGAAATGGACAGGCTTGATGGAGAAATCTCTGTTTGGTGGTCTAGAGTCACCATAGCCTCTAGGGTCGAATGCCACTATAGTAAATGGAGAGCCTTCTCTTCCAAAATGCTGCAGTTGCGGTGCAAAGCTAAACTGTGCGGTAGCTAGTGCCGCTGGTACGCACACAATGGCATGAGCTCCGTCTCCCTTCCTCGCAACATTGAGGCGCAAACCAGATGGCAGCTGTACTTGGTATTTGCTGCTAGAGCTGATGGAAGAATCTGCCTTCAGTGACATTTTTCTTTTTAAAGAACTCTTGTGAGCTAAAAATTTGTTAATGAAGTTGCATTCTGACTGTATCCGTGCGTGCAACCACTTTTAACACAAAGTGTGAAGGGAGGCGGGGCTCGTTATTACGAATCTTGGATGTTTAATTTATTACATTTCTCGTCAGCTGATGTGATGCCAAGTCTGTCGGTGGCAGATTCATACTGTTGGCTTCCAGTTAGTAAACAAACTTACTGCTGTTAAGTGTGAGGAAAGAGGGAGATAGGCTGTAGGATAAACGATCTCTTAAGCACGAGCATATAATTATGCAAAGCTGTACAACTTAGACACATGTTGAGGAAACTTTGTTTGAATCTAAGGTTGTTTATTACCATGCATGAAGGAGAAAGGTGATTATCAATATATTTTGCTGCAGTGTTGTTATAGGTATGTCAGAGTTCATAGCCACATGTTGTATGAAATAAGCCGGTCTATAGGCTCAATCAATACATTACTCAATCTCAATCTTTTGCTTTGACTGCTGTGTATAAGTTAGCTAAAATTATAACAATTTATAGCCTTCCCATCCACTGAGCTATGCAGGGTTGGGCTCATTTCTTCATGCACTCACTGTAACAAATAATTAAGATGAAGAACAATACAGTAATAATCAATCAGTTACTAGTGGTTAGCTATACTCTCTTATTTGAGTAGCTGTTTCTTCCTCTGTCACGCTATCTAAAGCACTGATGATAGTATTCCATGTGTACAGCTCCTTCTGCTCTTGTTTCCATTGATGAGACACCTTACACCATAGCCTGTCTTGATCTTTAGTACCTATTGCTGTCTCAAAACCTTCTAGTTGAGACGGTTCAATGCCTAACTGGAGTCCTACTGCAAACCACTTGGCCGGTAACTTGGCTGCAACATGTTTCATTAGATTTGCTACAGTTGATGTATCTGCAGCATCTCTCAAAGGAAATAGAACTTTCACTGGAATGGGCTGAGTCTGTGTATAAGCGTCATCCTAAAATAATTATAAATGCATCAAAATTAAATTTTTAGCTTTAACTGACTTTTATAAGAGACAGTTGCTGTTGTCTTTCTTTCACTCAATTCTGATCAAGTTCAAGTCTCATTTTTATTCACAAGAACGTGGAGTTGTTTTTTCTCGCCTGCCATTGTCTTGTCCTTTTTTGTTGCTTCTTTCAATTTTTCAAGATCTGAATGTGCTTTCTGGAGTTGTTCCCGGAGTGCTGACTCTAATTCTGCGGCTCTTGATTTGAGGTTTTCATTCTCTGTTTGGAGTTCTTGCAGCAATTGATGATCATTTTGTATGAATAATTATCTCTGATCTTGATAATGCTGATCTTTCAAGAATACTGAATAGTTCTGCTGTAACGATACTACTAGTATTCTAAGGACATGCTAAACATGAGTCTGAGTGAGTGGACGGATAATGTGAGGTGGTAGTGTCACAGTCAAAGAGTCAAAGCAAAAAAACTTACTGTTACTCTGAATTATGAGAAGATCAAGTCACGGTCCATGTATTTAATTTTGTCGGATAAAAATTATGTATAATTATTTTATGTACAAATGAGAGAGCAATAGTTACTATAATCAGTTTTTGGCTATCCACTTTCTTATTTGAGCAGCTGTTTTATTCTCACCTATGCTATCTAAAACACAAATAATAGTTTCCCATGTGTACGGTCTCTTCTGCTCTCGTTTCCACTGATCAAACACTTCGGTCCAGAGCCGAACTGAATTCAGTTTGTGCTGTGTCTCAAACTGGTCTAGTTGAGCTTTTTTAATATCCAGCTGTATCCCTGCATCAAACCACTTGGTTGGTATCTCGTTTGCAATTTGTGTCACTAGATTGGCTACAGTTGGTTCATCTGTTGCATGAACTGAGACTTTTAAGACCCTCTCATCCACTTTTATAGGAGTAGATTGAGTTTGTCTATTACAAACATCCTAAAATTTATACAGAAAATTTAAGTAGCAATAAAAATTTGTATCTTACTTACCGACAGTTGCTGTTGCCTTTCTCGTTCCATCCTTTCACATAATCGTTCAAATTTCTCGCCTAATTCCTTCGCCTGCTTTTGGAAAAGTACTTTTTCTCGTTCCACTTCGGATAATTTTATTTTGGTCTGATCACATTCAAGCCTACTCTTAGCTACAAGTGCTTGGAGTTGTTCATTCTCTTCTTCAAATTTTGCCACCTTTTTTGTTGCTTCTTCTTTCAACTTTGAATGATCTGAATGTGCTTTCTGGAGTTCTGATTTGAGACTTTCATTTTCTGTTTGGAGTTCTTGCAGCACTTGATTATTTTGCATGAATATCATTGATCTTGATAATGCTGATCCTTCAAGAAGAATAGTTCTTTCCCACTGACCATCATTAGCAACTGCAAAACCAAAAAAAATATTGTCACCTTGACCCTATAGCTAGATATACATCTCATGCAACAAAACGTAAAAGATTCGCAACGTAATGCATTATTATTTTGTGAATTTGCCAGTGCTTCATTTAGTAACTCCACAACTGCAATTTCATTAATGTCTACATTACAGAATATTAAAAGTCTCATGCACTAAAGACAAGAAGTAGGAACTATAAAAGTTGCATACTAACCTAACTCAAATATGATAGTACTATGTTCTTGTACTGGCACAGCAGTAGTCCTCAACCAACAACTAGAATTGGTTATAAGGCCTCCGAATGTCATCAAGACGGTGCCTTGCGATTTAGTAGGACTGAAAACACACAATGAGTGAAATTGACGCTTCGTGATTTTCTCAGTAGAAAAAGTCACCTGCATGAAACATTACAATGATCAGGTGCTACAAAAAATACTAGAACTATCAATTCGCAGGAATTGCCTTACGAAGCATGCAGTGTGCCCCCACAGCTGTGTGTTACTTGCATTCTCAAACGTGACATAAATATACTTTATTGCACATTACTAAATTTCCCAAGAAACGCATGATGCTCCTGCTCTATACATTATACGTATACTACCACGATTAGAGGCCTCACTTCACTCGCCAATTATGGTGACATAATACCTTCTTCCATATCTGCTTGCCAAACTCATATACCCAGGAGTCATCACACAGTGTGTTGCCCTTTTCCTCTCCTCCAACAATCAACAGAGCGTTGTGATTAGGTAAAAAGCTTGCTGCATGACCACTTCTCCTCAGAGGCCACATCACACGATGGCTGTCAGCTGGATGACTGATCTTGGTCCATTGGAGTACGCCCTTAACCTTGTCTTTCTCCTGTGCAATGTAGATAGTAGAGGAATTCATGTATCCATTCATTCAATTATTGATCAACAGTAAACCATTTACAAAACCTTGTGCAAACATGTACCACAAATCTTTGAATAAGTAAAGAACGTAGTGTAATAATTCATTTTGATGATTAGCAGTTCTTTTGACCAGAAGGAAGTTTAGGAACTTGGTTTAAATACTCATAAAGGCCGACCATTAAATTTACATTATTATAGATCAACACCATAAATATCTTTGACAATCGTCAAGCAGACATTATACTGTTTATACTCTAGTACAAAATAAGTGGAATGCAACCGATAATGGGAAACACATATAACTCACTTGAAGTTGATCATTGATGGTCAGTTCAAACTCAACAATCATGATGTCATTGAAAGAGCATGAGTTGTTCTTTCCACCAAACAAGGCTGCCTTGTTATTACCAATCGAACTAAGAGAGAAGTACAGTAATGGAGGAGGAGCTTCCCCTATCACTTCAGGTAATATCCACTTGTCTGCACACAAAATAAGCATTTAATTTTAAAAATTTGAGAGATTATTGCGTGAACGGGACACTTAGCTAGTACACAACTTAGCTAGCCTCGTACACAACTATTTAAAATTTTGTACCTTTCCCTAGTGAAAAAATGTGCTGCTCATTGGTAAGCATCATCAATTCATCTTTGAAGTGAATCTCTTCATACACGTACTCAGCTTTTGGTTCATTTGGGCGTTCCTTGTCTGTTTCTTTTCGTGCCGGCGGTGGATTTGACCCTAGGCCTCCTACCACAAGAAGTGCATCACTCCTATCACTTGCTTTAAAGGCAACCATTCCGCTATATCCCTTCTGCATCGGCTCAATGATTTCTTTAGATTCAGATCCAGAGCGGGTTAGGTATGAAGCTAGCATTAACCATTTCTTTGAAGGAACATGAAGACGATGTAAAGTGCTATGACAGCAGTCATCATGGCCGCATTCTCCACCGAAATAGTAGATATCTTCGTCAACAGCCACACAAGCATATCCAATGCAGCCCAGTGGAGGAGTCTCAATTGTAGAATCACATATCCAGCTTCCTGTTTTCAAATCGAAAGAATATACTTTGGATAGGAACTCCATTTTTGCCTTATTTTCGTGTCCTTCAGGCAAATTATCCTGGTCTCCTCCCCATAGATAAACTTTGTTTCGAACAACTGCCGTCTGGTGTAGACAGCAAGGTGCTGGCTCGGTAGTCCTGTGAGGCGCCGAGACAGAGTTCGCCTGTAGGACCACTGCGGGCTCCGCTGTTGGTTCTTTAGCTGCAATATTAGATTAATCATCGACCATGCATCGACCAGTGATATTTAAAGATCTTACCTTTCAGTTTAGAAGCCATCCACGACGCAGCTAGCTACGACAAGCCCTTCTTAGTGCCCCTTTTAGGTGGGCGTGTTTCGTGTTAACCACACCTACTAGTATTACTACTACTACTACTACATTCCTGAACTAACACTTACACGGACGCCATCATCCATTACTGTACTTCTCTCTTAACTTATTATCTGAAACAAGACTTTTCGCCACTTTGAAAACGCGCTATTGTCGAAACAAGTACGTTCACTTGCAGCGAGCCCGGGGTTCAAGATGCGTGGGCGAGCTCGCAGTAAGCTCTCTTCATGAATAAATTATTAAGTGGGCGTGTTAATTAGGATGTTGAAACCACACCTATTCTGAAAACTCCAGCCAGCTAGCCATGAGCTTCACTGTTCCTTCTCCACGGACACAGAAGAAGCTGTCAGGGTAAAGCTGTGCCTAGAAACTTTGGCTTTATTTGTCCTCTATTCCCTCCCTCGCCTCTCTTTCTCTCTCTCTCTCTCAGTAATGTACAAATCGCAGGCAGTGCTGTTGTGTGTTGTGAAGCTCAACTGGTTGGCAATATAACTATTGGTGAGTACAAACTATCAGCAAAGCTTGCTGTGATACAACCAACAGCTTATACTGCTTTTCACATTGACTACCACAATAATCTCTTTGTCTCTCCTTTTCCCACCATCATGCACTCCTCTCTTTCTCCTCCACATCACGGCTCTCTCCTCCACATCTCTCTCCTTCATCTCTCTCTTTCACAGGAGCTCGTACAGTGATCCATCCAGCTGCCTCTATCATAGCTGAGGGAGGACCTATCATTATCGGTGAGGGAAATCTCTTCATGGAGCGCTGCAATATTATCAACAGGTATTGTACGGGGCATAAACTTATGGCATGGGGTGAATTTTAGAAGGAGTGTCCCCCATTAACCCAGACTTTGAAGTGGCAGAGCCCTTCACCACTTTCAATATTTTTAGGGCTTCATGGTTGCCGGAAATGCATACTTTGGCATGGTCTAAACTGTCCTGTTTGCTCACCACCTGGTTTTTGTATCAGTCACCAGGGCTAAATGAAGACCAAAATTAGCTGAAAAACGATGAGGTCGCATCACTTTAGTGGCTTCAGATCTGAAGTGGGAGTGGCCAACTCGCAGTTTAGTACGTGGTCATAAATTTTGACATGCGAGGAAAAACGGTGCTAGTTTAGAACAGCTAGCGTATTGCATATTGTAGAAAATTACAGGACAAACTGCCAGTTTTGACAGTAACTAAGGGGTTAATAAATGCCCTCCTAAAACCTTACTTAGGAAATAGATGCCCCAGGTTTCTATTTAAGGCTGGTTTTGTAACATTAGACATCAGATAACTTTGGGCATTTTCTACATATTCACTATAATTGTGTGTCAGTAAACTTGTGGCGTAGAAAATGCCCAAAGCTGTCTAATGGGGCATAATGATGGTTGCATACTCTGATGTAATGAACTCCCGGTTCACAATTGACACAACCATAGTAAGGCAGGGGACAGTTTCCCCCTTGCTTTTCAAAGAATGACGGAATAAAAACACGGTTAAGCAACATCAATATTCACTCCAACTATTGACAGGGTTGCAGGATAAATAGTTATTAGTATTGCAGGATTTTCCCTGTAGCAGACCTTGCATCAGTGAGAAACAGCCTGCTAGCTAGCTGGAGGCAACGCTCGTGAGCTTACCGGCTCGAAAGCATACCACAAAAAGACTAATGAGATTTTCACTGCTAGACTTTGATAATGTACTCTTCTGTGAACCAAAGGGTACTTGTATCATGTATAACTCAAGCGCCGCTGTCATTGACTCTCTCTCTCTCCTTCTCTCCCTCTCTCTCTCTCTCTCTCCCTCTCCCTCTCCCTCTCCCTCTCCCTCTCCCTCTCCCTCTCCCTCTCCCTCTCCCTCTCCCTCTCCCTCTCCCTCTCCCTCTCCCTCTCCCTCCCTCTCTCCCCTCCCTCTCATTCTCTCCCTCTCTCTCTCCCTCCCTCCCTCTCCCTCCTCCCTCCCTCTCTCTCTCTCTCTCTCTCTCTCTCTCTCTCTCTCTCCCTCCCTCCCTCTCTCTCCCTCCCTCTCTGCCTGCCTCCCCCTCTCTCTCTCCATCCCTCCCTACCTCCCTCTCTCTCCCTCCCTCCCTCACTCTTGTCATGTCTTCATCACAGGAAGACTAACGATGGTGACAAACAGATGGTGATAGGAGATGGAAACGTGTTTGAATTTGATACCAGTATCCTACACATTAATGTAGTACATAGAGGGTTAATATTCTAGTACATAGAGGGTTAATACCTGCATCATAAAAATAATTTTTGAAATAGTATAGAATAGTGTACAGAGTATGTAGTCAAAATTGATTTGCTGGTTGGTAGATTTGTTGTATTCCTGACTTCTACTACAGTTTGTGAATCCTACAGTGTGGGCAACGACAATGTGTTTGAATCCAAATGTGAGTAAATGAATGTGTAATGTACGTCATGTATATAGTGCTTTACAACTCTGGTTCTCGTCAAGGCATGACTTTTATGCCTTGGTGGGCGGAGCCACAAGGCATACGGCCCGGTAGTTTGTTTTTGTGTGTTAATTTCAACAGTAGCATCGAACATGCTGACCTTACGAGCATGCTGACCTTACGAGCATGCTGACCTTACGAGCATGCTGACCTTACGAGCATGCTGACCTTACGAGCATGCTGACCTTACGAGCATGCTGACCTTATGAGCATGCTGACCTTACGAGCATGCTGACCTTATGAGCATGCTGACCTTACGAGCATGCTGACCTTACGAGCATGCTGACCTTATGAGCATGCTGACCTTATGAGCATGCCTTTTTGCTAACCATGCAAGTAGCATTAATTGACAGACGCGATAGTTTATCCTCAAAGATGGTCTATATGTAATTTTCAGTCACGTGCTTATTTCTGCAAAATTTTCTTATAATCACATGCTAGTATCATCAGCCCCATTTGCACGACACCTCCAACCCGGATTGAATCCGGATCGACCTGCTTGTAAACACGAGGCTATCCGGATTTCTCAATTCATATCTGGAGGTGGATTGAATCCGGATTAATCCCAATCGGGTCCACATGTAAACAGTTGTACGAGTTCGAACGTGCTGTTGCTAGTCTTCTCTGGGTGAATTGTAGTTAGCATTGCACATCAGAGATACGGCGATACATGTTCTTCTCTCTAGCCATCGTCTAGCTATTGCCAAGGCAAGTCTTGTAATAACAAAAAAAAACGATTTCTGGACTACTGTGTCGGCTGTGCAGTTGTTTTACCAAAAGTAAGCTTGCTGGTTGACTATTCCGGTCCTTATTGTTGAAACAAAGCAAGCGTGGAGTGTATAGCAAGGTTCTCCCTTCTGTATGCATAAGATAGTCCTTCCATCACATCGACATCACCTACGTTATGGCTCACGTGTAAACGGGACGTGATCTAGTCTAGCGAGCTATGGGACCCTCTATCGACGCGAGGGGTGTGGCGATAGGGGGCGGAGCACGTCAAACGAGGGTCTAGCACACATTGTTAATATTCATGATATTCATTGACATATTCGACCAATCAGCTTCTTAGTAGCTGGATTCAGCTACTAATTAATATTCATGAATATGAACGGTTGCGAAGAGATGCTGGTCGAAGCACGTTAGCTAGCGATAACTCTGCATCTATAATAAAATTCGAAAAACGGCTTTGTCAGTCTCTAGGTAACTATCCAGTCTAGCTGTTTACCGTGTTGTAGCGAGCCCGTGACGAGTTCCTTCGTTAAAAATATGCTTTGTTTCTTCGTGCACCTCGTCTCGTTCTCTGGTAGCGCGCGTCAAGTTACCTCTTCTGTGCAACACAAAATCTAGTCTATGCTCTAACTTGATACGGCGAGCTTTGTTCGTTAAAAGTAACGTCTGTGGTATCACGAGCGTTTCTTTCCAGCAACTATGTTCTTCTTAGTGGGCGGTAACCTAACGTGGTCTATGAATATCATGAATATTAACAACTTGTGCTAGACCCTCATTCGACGCGCTCCACCCCCATCGTCACTGATTCGCTCGCGTCGATTGAGGGTCCCATAGCTCACTAGACTAGACGTGATCCAGATTGTATCCAGGTTGGGCTAATCCGGGTCGGGTGTGTGCGAATGGAGCTATAGATATTATAGACTACATATAACCTAGTTATGTAGTCTATGCTAGTATGATCTACTACGTGTTGCAGAAGTACATTTAGTGTCTTAGTTTATATATTATTTGTCTTCACAGCAATTGTTGGATCTAGTTGCACAGTCACTAGTAATTGTGTTGTTGGTAGTGGGTGTAGCCTGACTGCCGTAGAGACTGTACCAGCAAATACCATTATATGTGGCAGTGAACAGAGAAGGCACACAAGATCAACACCATTGAGTGTAAGAATCGGGAGGGAGTGTGTGGGTGAGTGAGTGAGTAATTGGGTGGGTGGGTGGGTGAGTGAGTGAGTAAGTAATTGGGTGGGTGGGTGAGCGAGTGAGTGAATGAGTAATTGGGTGGGTGAGTGAGCGAGTGAGTGAGTGAATGAGTAATTGGGTGGGTGGATGAGTGAGTGAGTAAGTAATTGGGTGGGTGGGTGAGTGAGTAATTGGGTGGGTGGGTGGGTGGGTGAGTGAGTGAGTGAGTGAGTGAGTAAGTAATTGGGTGGGTGGGTGAATGAGCGAGTGAGTGAGTAATCGGGTGATTGAGTTAGTATTTGGGAGGGTGGGTGGGTGAATTGGTGAAATAGCGGAGCAGATGTAACAATATTTTTCTCTTTTTGTCAACAGACCAGTGCGACTCAGCAGTTAGATTACCTTATCAAGTTACTCCCAAATTTCCACAAACTTGTGAAGACCAACTAACAGCCATTAATTTTACTAACTATGTGATCAAATATTTCTTCAGTAAAAAATCGAATTAAAAATTTTGATTAAGTTACTGTATATTAACGTGTATATTGGTCTAGTTTTCATGGTTCATGGTAATTGCCTGTGAATTCGAGTACTGTACACGTATAACTATTGGATTGTAGTTTACAGTGGTTAAAGTGAGCTTTCTGCAAGTACCTACCTTCAACATCACATAAGAATATTAGACGCCATCTGTGAAGACACGTAGACAATGATTATTACATTTTATACCAACTATTAAACAGACATGTACTGCTGCAGACGGCAGATGGCCGGTGACCATTCATCAACTCGACCGGCAGAATAATCCAGTAGAATGCAGATTACAATCTCATCACGAACTGCAATGTCCCTTACAGCGCAGTCAATAAAGATGTTCAAAATTCTTGATTAATAATTGTTACAAAATAAATATGTCACAATAAATAATACTCCAAAAAAGAAAAGAAAAACCATGTTTTAAAGTCAGCACTGCAGTGAATTTCTGTATTAATTGTCGTGAAATATCTTTTTGCAGAATAATAATTGTAATGCGAGTATTATACAAAATTTTCTTCTTCGTGTGAGTCAACATTATCGGTAGATGATGAGTTACTGTGCTCTGAATTACGAACGTTGTGTGTTGGCGACTGATTCTGTATTAGTATGTCATTTTGCTGGACTGCGTCTATTGACCCTGTCGGCGAATCCGGTAAAACGATGCTGACTTTCTTCGGGCTTGAGGATTGCGTTCTTCTATTTGGTTTCACTATTAAAGGGCTTCCATCGTATGCAAGAATGCGTGTCTGTTCACTGATATCTTGGACTCTTGTCAGCTGTGGGTTGAGCGTTACTGAATTTTTTGAAGGTGACCCAAGTAGCGACCCGTTGCATTTTGACGGTGACTCGTGTAATTTTGAAGGTGACATTTCAAAATTTGATGAGTTTCTATTGTCCATCTCAATTATAGTGCTCAGTGGACTGCTGTTCATTTCGATTACAGTGTCCGATGTAGGGCTCCCATTCCGCAATATTTCACCTGGTAGCCTGGCTGCGATAACCACTCCATTTTGGTGGGTTGTCAGACCAGAAATTTTTAGTGATTTACATCTGGCAAGACTCTCGTTTGGCGACTCATTCAGATCCGTCATGTTCGTTGAATTGAGTGACATGTTAGTACTTTTACGAGATAGTGAGAAGTTGTGTCGGGTTTTTGGAGTAGCGTCTCCAGTGGACACATCTTCAGGTATTTCAGACAGAGTTGCAGTAGCTGCACGTATCAGAGTACGACTGGCAGCTCGAACAGATCGCTGTGCACGACGAACTTGGTAGCGAAGCTCCTTTATGAAGAAAGACTCTATTATGGGATGAATGACAGGGCTGCTTAGGAAGCATAACCAACCAATAGTGAATACATACGAAGGGACAAGATCTTGCTTCTGAAAGTTTGACAAGATAAATACAATCACGAATACAAGGAACACTGGAGTCCATGAGATAAGATTTGCGATGAATAAAGCACCAAAAACTCTCACCAGTTGCAACTGCTCACGCTTTAGTTTCTTGTTTTCTTCTTTCTTGTTTTTGAAGATAGAGCGACGGCGATGCCTCGATTTCAGAAACCGGGTGACAACCTTGTAAGTCCAAATGTTAGTGACAGCTAGAACTATTACTGGAATGGCTGCCTCAACAATTATCAGGCCCATGTAGTAGATGTTCTTAACTCCATTTCTAGTGCCTGTCCATCGCGGCAAGCATGTGCCAAAGTTTCTATTGAACTCCCACTCACCAAAACCAAATGCAGGCAGTATGGATATTACGATGCATATTACAGTAACCGCCACTACAGGTATGATCGATTTTATGAGGCTCATTCTTTTCTTGTACCACAGTGGAAATGAGAGGAGAAGAAATCGATCGATCGACAGAAGTGCCAGTGCATGGAGTGAGAATAGAACCAAGCATGCTACAAGGAATCCATTAGCAAAGCAGGCGCCACACCGAACAGTATCTGTTGATCCGAAGACGTAGTCATTAGCAGCAAGAGCGATGAAATTGACCGGTAGGAGAAGCGCACAGGTTAACAAGTCAATGACGGCGAGATTGAAGAGAAAGAAATTGGCAGGTTCCTTGAGAAGATGACGTTTGATAATGTAGGTTATAACTATGAATAAATTCCACGAGAACCCAATCAGAAAGAACATTATCTGAATTATGGCTATCGGTATGTTGCCGTTTGCGATTTCCTCACGAAGAGTCCATGTGACAGGATCCGTGACATTTGTGGTGCTCAGTTCACTAGCCGTGCAGCTGAAGTTAGTCATGTTTGGTTGGTCCATACCGGATCCATAGTTGAGTGTAGAATTCATTCTGAGCAAGAAAAATAAAACATCACATTATAACTACTTGCATTGTCTTGAAATAGTATTATGGTGTTAATTGTTAGAATACCATTTTTCTAAAGGATACATGAATGTATACTACATACAAATAAAGGATATTTACAAGTTATTAGTGTGATGGGAAATGTATACATGTACTTGTTCAAGCAACAACTTACTGTTGGTACAAGGTATAGCCAATAAACATTATCATTGCAAAAAAGTTTCCATTTGCCCTATTTCATTCCAAAATTTCGCTATACTTTTGATTTATCAATAATAAAACATCTTAAGTGTATAAAATGTTAAGAGCTTGTAGACACGTGCTTTACAGACATTTTAAGTGTTTGGCATGTATTTGAACAGTTCAACTGTCTCACATTTTGCAAGATTGCAAATTAGGGAAGGTAAGTGGAAGTGTTCTGTTACAAGATGTATAACAGGTAGAGTCCAACATAAGGTGACACCAGTATTAAATAATGCTGTATATTGCAAATAAGAGACAGGGAAACAACTTTACTGAGAAAACCAGTAATGTGTCTAGGAAATCATGGAAATGAAACTTGTCTTTATGCATCTGGGGGATGGATGAAGCTGATGACACACACTAAATTATCATGAACTAATCGTTGTACCAGAAATCATAACAGCACTATAGTTAGCTACTATACTGTGTAATACCACAGTACTTGGGGATTAAACAGTAGCCTGTATACTGATATACTAGCTGATCCAATGTTTTTTAATAGGCCTATATGAATGTCATTTGTAGTATACAACTAGCTATAATACGTGAGTGTGGATGATGCAAAGATGACAGTTGACATTAGTCTACTATTACACAAATTTCGGAGAAATTACTTAATGGGTGCGCTCGGTAATGACATTTATTGCTGTCCCTTGCTGTCTGTTGCTTATAGTAATTAGTCAGTAACAAATTCCTACCATTATAATAACAGTGCTTGTTTGAATAACTACACAACTTATGTGTGCACGAGCTTATACTAACAAGAAGGCCTATAGCAACAAAGTAAGCATAGCACTGCATGATCTTACACTCAACACTTTCTTCATTGAGAGATCATGTAATGCTGCTTGCAATGATTATTATTAATATGCTGCTTGAAACAAAAGTGCAATTATTTGCTGTAAAGTTTGAGGCTAAAGGTTAAAACACCTTTCTGAAATTTATTTAGTACCAAAGCATTGTTTATTGAGACAAATCGTCACTTTAGTAATATTAACGGTACAGAACTACTTGTCTCTATAGTTACACATGCATGCAACACTAAGCATAGTCAAAATGATATAATAATGATCTACTGCAGTACTATATAATCCAAAGCTGTTCACACATGCAGTAGTTATACAATATAGCATACATACATGCATGCCTGTTAATGTGTTTCCCTGATTCATTTATATCTGTGAGCTAACTAACACTTTCGTTATGAAAACACAATACAATAGACGAACATAGCGTGTCACTGTGACGTGTTCAATAACTGTTATTATTAGTCACGCATTAGTGCACTATATAAAATTCTATTTATTACTAATTATCACACCACACATACAATGTACAGACAAGCAAATCAGGTAATTGTGATGAAGTCGAAAATGGTGACAATTTCAGAGATAGACCGGAGGGAGAGAGAGAGAATGAGGGAGAGAGAGAGAGAGAGGGAGGGATAGAGAGTGGAGAGAGAGGGAGAGAGAGAGAGCGGAGAGAGAGAGAGGGGGAGGGGGAGGGAGAGAGAGAGAGAGTGGAGGGAGAGAGAGAGAGGGAGAGAGAGAGTACGGAAATATATAGCAAGCGAGGAGAATGCAGTAACTGTTGTGGTTGACACTGTAACTGACATTTGTGGAAAAACAGTGTCCATGGAACTTCCTATCTTTTTTTACACTCACAAAATATTGAAAACTAACTAGAATTATGAAAACACAAAAAGCTCTGCAAAGCAATCTCTATTGTAAACACATTGTTATACACACACTACCTTTGTATGAATCGTATACAGATGTTTTTCATTGTTTCTGATTGTAAACAGTTGCACAAGTTTGTTAGATACATATTTCCTAAGTGTTTCCTATCTTGCAATAGCAGCGTTGGTTTGTTGTAGTGAATTCCAACCTAATACCATTGCTAGTTGATTTACTGTACACCACAAAGTGTCTGACCAATAACTTTATTTACTATACTTCCGTGTAATATGAGAAGGCAAGTTACAGTTAGGTCAACTTGTACCTCTACATGTACTGGGCATATTTTTCCATATAAACGGTCTGCACTCTGCATTATTTCACTTGAAATCATTAACTAAACATCTGGTTGGGCTAATGCTGTAATCCTAGTACATGTTTGTCACAGACTGCTTAAATTTCTATACTTAAATTGTAATCATGATAGCTGTGCTAATGAATGTGTTAATATGTGATATTACACTTTGCCTCAGAATGCTGAAATATATTTCCCACCGCCTAAAGTGGTTACAAGTCTTCCCACACTGCAATAAAACAATTAAAGTGCACAGGATGTAGCTCTAAACATAAATTAAGCTTCCTCCATGTGTAATTGTATGCTTGGCACTTAAAAATCGTTGATACATGTTTAAACAACTGAACAAAAAATGTTGCATAGAAATTAGAATTCTATATTCAGTGTAGCTTCCTACACTTCAAGCATACCCAGAAGCACTATATACACAAAACACTACACGATTCCCAGATTGTGAATGTACCAGAGCTGTAGAAATATCAGCTATTCAAAATACGAAGCAAAGAACAGTGCACATTAGCTATTGTCTAGCACAGTATCAGTTTCACCAACAAGTGAATAATTCTGTCATTGTTCTACTGGAGTCCGTAAATTGCGCTATTAATGTTGGAAACACTCACTGTCAATTTAAAACCGCTTGCGCTAATTTTGAGCATTGCTTATACAAGTGTCAATCCAAGACACTCGATACAAATTCATTGATGATTTCTTGGAATACTTTTTCGGAGATTTTTGATTTTTGATCACTTCCTTTTAGCTCTCTGACTACAATGCGGTGTGGAGCTCAATGAATACTTGGTTGCTAGCAACACTTGGCAACCATTCCTTCACAGCATAGCTTTCCAGACAAAACTCCCACGAGTGACAATCGCTTGATGTGTAACACCACACATTACTCCCAGCATATTATCGCCTACTGTTATCGGCATTGAAACTACACACCTTCTTATTTATTCCTTCTCTAAGACAACAGGACATGTAACTGTTAAAATAGTTTAGACTGCAAGCACAAGAATTTTCAATGTGTATACAATAAGCAAGCAATGAATATGAGTACACAGTATGTAAGTATGCAACTTTATGCAATGTATGTTGTCTATACATAGTCTCCAGTTAATTCAGTGAGCTCAGAAGCACGCATGAAACAGGCCTCAGACTAAAACATTGGATTTCAGTATTCAAAATCGGCTACACAGTGCACAAACATTCTTAGTGCTATACCTTGCTGTTGACATACCAATGGACAAACTTTATATTAGCGATTTATCTTTGTACAGGTATGTAAATTACTCAATCACATACAGTGGTAATTGTTTATAATTGCAATAACGGTAATTGTCACATAAAATCAAAGCAAGCCAATTAGACACTCTTGACTACTGTGGGAACAGCTCTAGATTCTTTGATCATGTTGATTGGTTGTTTACACACAAAGACAAGAAAATCCCACACCAATAATGCAAAACACAGAATATCAGGAGGTCTGTGTGTTGAAGCTCATCAATAACATCAAACTATACTACATGATTGCAAGCTGAAAGTGAGACAGTGTATAATAATATAATTATGATCTCACAAACACATGGTCAATGTAGTGTGACTAAAT
Source organism: Haliclona indistincta (assembly GCA_964017065.1). Lineage (NCBI taxonomy): Eukaryota > Metazoa > Porifera > Demospongiae > Haplosclerida > Chalinidae > Haliclona > Haliclona indistincta. Next base: position 2,817,502 of record OZ024786.1, on the reverse strand, counting down.
AACACAGAGAGACTACGAGCACACACGCACTGTTGACAGTCTCGTTGCACAACACTGAGCAGTAGACCAGCTAATCACTGTCATATGCAAGCATGCAGAGCGGAGAAGATCAAAACAAACTCGCACTCTCTCATCTAAAACCACAATGTATTTGTACCATGAGGAATGCAAGCTAGCATAGCTTTGCAACTACAAATAACTACAGTCATATAGCTACAAGATCAAATGAAAGCTCACCTCTGTCGAAGGTCAAAACTGCGCGGCAAAGTTGACTCAGCTAGTCGATTGATCGACGCAGGATCGCTCCAAGGACACACGATCACAGCTAGTGCAATGAGATTGCGACCTCCTAGTCTTGCGGTGAGACTCTCGTGTTCGGTAGAGAATCTGTCTTGCCTGTCGAGAGAGGCCAGGCAGCAAAACAGCTTTTATGCAGCCCGCTGCATTCGGGGGCGTGGCATTTGTTCATCATCGCATCTCATGTTTAAATATCCGTATTCTCTGTCCGTGCACGCTTGCTATCACATGACGAGGTCGGGGCGAGCTGCAGTCAGCTAGCGATTGAGTGGAATTTTGCTCGTTTGCTACTGATCCAGAGGTCTCTACCGGCTAGCTATGGAAGCTACTAGGCCGAGACCCAAGACTAAGGCGAAGAAAAAAGCCAAGGCGAAATCAGGTACGAGAAAACAACGAGAAACATCATGAAATCGTGACACGAGGTGTAAGGAACGAGTCTGTTGCAAACACGTGAAGCGTGTTAGATGGGAGAGGTGACCTTTAGCTTGAAAGCACTGGTACACAAGGACTAGCCTTTGTGGGCTGGTGGTTTGGGAGTCCCCATTGAGGAGGTGTGGTCATCTCTTAGTGAAAAGATTTGGAGCTACTTGTAAACACGTGTTTCATTGCAAAAAACTTTTGAAAGCACTTGAGTCAGCTTTGCTGTGTGTAAAGAAATAAATGCTAGGTCACTGCATTGCACTTCCGTAATAAAATGTTTTAGAGTGGGTGGTTGGTAAGTTGTGAACACATGTTCTGCTGTTGTGCTAACATGTGCGTGAAGTGTCTGAGCTGAGAGGAAATTTAGTGTTTCGTCAAAGTATGCGTGCTACTGCACGTATATTCAGCCTTGCAGTGCCTACGATGAGGATGGTATTAGACCTGCAAACAGCTCTCCGGCTGTTCCTGGGGTTAATTTTGTGCTTTATGTGACAGGCAATGCAATTGTCTTGTCTTGTGTCAGACTGACCACTAGAGGGTTGAGGTGTGGGGAACAGCCTAGTCTATTGAGCTAGACCCAAAACTCTCGCTTGCAAAATTGAGAGAGGGTCGAAGCGAGAGATTAGATAGTCTAGTCGAGTCTCTCACTTTGCCCTTCGTCCCTCCCCAATTTTCGCGAAAAAGTTTTTCGGGTCAAGCTCGATAGACTAAAGAAGGCCCACCAATGCAGTTCAAGGCAGCACAGTCTGTACTAATCCTGTCTTCAGAGCTCCTTCCTAGCTCACGCTCCAGGAATTCTACATGGGTTATTATAGCATAGTTGATTTATGGGTGTCGATCCAGCCTCTATTGTATACTGCTTAGTTCTAGACAGTTAGACACTTGAATTTTTTTGTGCGATGCTAAAATGACCATTTTTTGGATTTTTTCTCAGCTCACAAACCCATCAAGGAGAGAGTGGAAGAGGAAAAGGAGAGAGTGGAAGAGGAACAGAATGAAGAAGAGACTCCAGCTGGTCTCCCAGCAGCAGCAGCTACAGCTACTCCAGCACCACTTACAGTAGAACAGGTCAGTAATTTCAAACATTCAGAGAATCGAAATAAAATATGGTCATTGTATCTTGAAATAATTGTCATTGTATCTTGAAATAATGGTCATCGTTCCTTGAAATAATGGTCATTCACTTGGTATCATTGGTTAATGTACCACATCGAGTGCTGTATAGCGTGAAATTTCAACACCTGTGTAAGTTGTTGTTGATTGTAACTTTATTACTGTTACTCTGCAGAAGATACTCTTTCACCAGAGCTGTACATAGTGATTTTGAATTTTGTGTGAAGTGCATGTATAGGTTAACCCATGGGTTCCGAGGCGGTATGGGATATACCCGAGGCTGGTTAATTATACCGCCCGAGGGCGGTATGATTAACCGCCGAGGGTATATTCCATACTGCCGAGGAACCCATGGGTTAACCATTTTGTAGCTCAGAAAGCTCTAAGATCCAACAGCAAGACTGGCTTTCTGCACACTTTCGTTCGTTTACTAACCTGAATAAGCCAACTTTGTCGAGTACGCGAGTGATCATTGGTTGACCGCCCGAAGAACTGACAGCAACGGTAAGCCTCGCTGAGGCATACGTGTGGGTCCTGCAGTTTAGTTATGTAGCCTTTGCAGCTTAACAAACCTAGGTTGCTGTAGTTTGTCCAGCCATTCCGTGACCGGCGTCGTTCGTCACTGTCGAACGGTCCCGGCGTTTGTCTCGAGTAACGCGTTCTTTGCTAAGCTTGAGCTTGGCCCTCCCGACGAGCTTGGTTGATGCTCCAAACTTAGTCGTGCTTTTAGATGCTGCAAATAGTTCCCTTTACATGATTATGGCTGGTTTATTTTTGTTGTCCACAAGTTCAAGACGCCATTATTTCGCACTATTTGAGTCCCACAAGTGTCATGAAACTTTAGTGCTATAAAATCGCCGCAATCTCTTCAAAGGCAACTTCGGCTTCACTCTCTGTGAAGCCAGCCTTTCCTCCTTTCGTACAGAGGGGTAAGTGGGAGGTAACTTTTTGAAGTCAGCTGACTTCCTGGAGGATATATATATTCCCCAGGAAGTGAGCGTGACTTCCTGGGCGATATATATATTTCCCAGGAAGTAGAACTACTTCCTGAGGGATATAAGTATTGCCCTGAAATCCGCAGTGGTATGGAAAATATTCCACTAGCGGTGCCTTTGATCTTAGAGCTTCCTGAGCTACAAACATAGTTATAATAGTGACGGTATCTACCGTCTTGAGCTGGTTATTTTCACTGGTCAAATATTCGTTAGCCAAATTTTGGCTGGGTCTAATTTTCGTCACAGAGCCACGTCACAGAACTTTTTAAATAGGCAAAAAGAATTTGAATTTTTCGAAATCTAATTTTTGACCCGCACCAGCCGTTCGAAAATTAAATCCACATGAAAATAACCGGCTATCATGTACATGTAGTAGAAAATTATTTTTGTTAGTTAAAAATTTTTTAACTAAAAAATTATTTTTATTAGTAAAATTTTTAATAATTTACACTGTATGTACATGTATGAATACTGTTACATGTTGTTAAAATTTTGATCTAATCCATTGTCCTTAGGTACCACTAGAAGTCGACACTGCTCTATCTAGCGAAGGAGATGCTACTAAAGATGGTGTATCTCTTCTGCTACCTTCTGTGGCGGCCCCATCTCTTGAGTCAGCTGAGCGCAATCCCCTGGAGGTGTTCCAGCCGGCTCCTCAACCAGCTGAGGGGCGTGGTGAGGGTGTGGTCAGCACTGGAAATGACCTGATTAACTTTGACAGTATAACCCCAGCAATGGCTACTACTGTACAATCACAGGTATTTGATCATTATACACACACACACGCACACACAAACCTACCCTTTAGTTGCTGCAATCTATTTCTACATGTACTTGAAAAGTTGAAAGAGCCGCCCTAGCCTCGTCCCCAGGCCAAATTTTTTCGCTTACGAAACGGACGAACGAAAACGTAAGCACGAAAAAAGGGCCTGGTATCTATTGCAAGGGTGACCTTTGACCATTCCCCAGAATCCGTTCACACTTGAATATTTGTTTGTGATATTAGCCCGTATATTCACGTGAAAATGGCACTCTAAGAGGCCTACTGTCTGCGTTGCAACCTGTAGAAGCGGATCTAGTGCTCAAGTACGAGCAGCGAAGTCCTGTCTGTGTTCGCGCGGTCTCTACTGTGTATGGTGACTCTGTGCTGACATGTTCGATATACAATCGTTCACAGAGTCTCTTCGAAAACCCAGTATCTGGCGCCTACCACGTTGCTGCATTCGTCAGCAGCGTAACTACAGCAACGCTGTGCACAGCAGGCCTTGTACAGCCCTGTATCGACTATCAGTAGCCAAGCCACGTGTTTTCATAGCTAGCGCATGCGCACAATTACCCATGCAATAGATACCAGGCCTTAATTTTCGCTTATTCGTTCGTTTCGTTGCGAAAATTAATGGCAGGGGATGAGGCTAGAGCCGCCCTTAATGCATTTACAATATAATGTGTTCTGCTATAATCCAACAAGTGTCATTGTAGCACAAACTTGATTATGTGTTTGGCTGCTAGATAAGTGAATTATTTGGGACTAGTTTGTTTGTTTGCATTCCATTGGATATTGTTATAAGCAACAGTGTGTGGTTTATTCTATTACACATGTTCTGAGGAACTTACCAGACCTGTAGCTTATGTAAGGTACAGCGTGTGTGTGTGTGTGTGTGCGACCTGTAGCTTATGTAGGTACCAGAGAGTTCGTTACAGCGGTTTTATTACTCCTTGCAACATCCTCAATAGCGTAAAGCATGATCTGGGCCTTATTTGGAAGCTTTATATTACATTGCAGATTGAACACGATTTACGCTCTACGGATGACGCTTTTAGATTACAAGAAGTAGTGAAACCACTGTAGTGTTTGGCATGTCACAATGTTGTTTGTGGATTGTAAAAAAGCTTGTGGACAGTCAATTGTTTTTTTGGTGAGATTTTGTCTCTAGCACGGAAGTAGTTTGAATTCAAAGCAGAATGCTTGTGAAAACATCGCTCAACACTGTTAAAAAAACAAAGGGTTGCGCTGCACCAAGCTACAATTGTGTTGTGTGGGATAAGCTAAGATGTCAAAAGCCTCGTTCCTAGGCTCCTCCGCCAGCCTAGTAACTGAGCCACGCCCCCTGAAGATCCCGGGGACGAGGGCTAAGATGCATACCAGAATTCTGAATTAGAACTGACCTTTGTTTGAGCATAGTGTGTTGCATTAAATGTAGATGCTTGGTGATGTTTGGTGAAGTTTGGTTATCATAGAAATGTAGGTTATACCCAAAGGGTATATTGACTGAGCTAGCTACAACAACAACTTGTACAGCATAAGCCCTGGGCCTGGTAGGGTTGGTAGCCTTTGTAGACTAATACCTCATTCACACTACACGTTTAAACTATATCGTGCCGGCCCGGTTTGCAAATGTCAGAGTACGGTTCGGCTTGGTTCTAACAAGCATGTATAACCCAGCATGTCATCATTGTATAAAAACAATAATTAATATCATGTATTCTTATCGAATATCATTGTCATCGTTGCATGGTAACCATGCGCCACAGAATCAAGATATACTTAAAAGGAATGTTGAGATAAGTGCTACTATAAACATTGTAAGACCTACACACGCCATGCAAGCTTTAGGGGTTAAAAATGTTGGTTCGGGTGCATTGTAGAACAGCTTTTTTCAGGTTCCTATCAACACATCATTGCTCATAGTAAAATTAGACATTGTTCATGTGTAAGTCAGGTTACACCTCTGGTATACCTTACTGTTACTATTATTAGAGGGTACTAATTTTAGCGAATTTAGCGATGACATCATAATTGCAAAAATAGTACACGTAAAATTGTATAAAAATTTTAAGGAAACACTAAAAATTAATTAGTAATCACTATAAATTCAAAGCTTTGTAAAATCGCTAAATTTTGTACCTGCCAATATTAGTGACCTTAGGTACTAGGTCTGTGGTAGTACTGCGAGAGTGTAGGAGTACTACTAATGTGTAGGCGTTGATATTTTTCTGTCTCCTGTGTGACTCCATGTCCTGACAGACTGTATCGCATTTGACCAAAGTGCACAGTTCATTTGCTGGTTTATAGTATACCTTACCAAGTGCATGTATCCATCACTATATCAAGTTTCGATGTTTTTTAAACATCTGTGCCTCTCACAAGATTCACTCTACAATAATCTGAATTAAGAGTGCATTAATTAGTTCCCAAATAAATTCTTGTAGTCTAGATTAGATTCTACTGTAGATTACGTAATGTGTGTTTGTGTTGAAAGATGCCTTTGCATACAAGATAGTGATGATGTTGCTGTACTGAGATTTCACACTGAGTACAATCGGGTGCACACAGCACATGCTGAGAAACCTCTCTATAACGGACAAGTTGTGCAAGTGCTTTTGTCCGTTATATAGAGGTGTCCCTTACACTGAGGTTTTGTTGCAAATTGTCCGTTATATAGAGGTGTCCACTATTGGGAGTGTTTGGTTCCACTGTAGTTACTGGATGGTTTTATTTACAGGTTACTGAAGAGAAGGACTTGACGTCTGAACAGGAGCGAGTTGTTGAGCAAGAGGCGGAGCCAGTGGGTGCGGTCTCAGCTCCAACTGAGGAGACTAATACAGTGCAAGAGTTGAACAATTTAAGCGTCGAATTGCCTGTTGCTAGGCAACAAACTGTAGAAGCGATCAATCAGATTTCAGACGATGTTCTCGCACAAGGGACTTGTGTTCAGGAAGACACACAGACTTTGACCAATCAGGTTACAGCTGAAGCAGTGGACGTACAATCGACTGCTTCACTACTGGTAGCTGAGGAGAGAGAGTGTGACCCCTTGTACCCTCAGCTGGAGAGCTTGATGGCTGGTGAGTCACTCACTCACTCATTCACTCACTCACTCACTCACTCACTCACTCACTCACTCACTCACTCACTCACTCACTCACTCACTCACTCACTCACTCACTCACTCACTCACTCACTCACTCACTCACTCACTCACTCACTCACTCACTCACCCACCCACCCACTCACTCACTCTCACTCCTCTCACAGCATCAGTGGAGTCTGAACAGCTGATTCCGTACACAGAGGAGGATCTGTCTCTTCTCTGTCCTAATCCTCAACTTTCTGCGAATGATGAATTCGTAGAGAACTTCATTCGAGTATGTACTACAATATCACTACTCAAATACCTTGTCGTACAATGTTATCAAACACTGCAGTGTAGTAGGTGTAACATAATCTAGATAATGTGTATAGTTAGTAACTTGGGTTCAGTCTGTGTGTCGTCCCAGTGGATGACCTTAGAGAGGTCACTGTACATTTCAGCATTCCACACTCATGTTTTTAGTGTTATATATTACAGTGGAACCCCTCTTAGAGGACACCCCTCATCCCTCTATAATGATCACTTACTGAATCCCACATAATAAACCCCTGATCAGAGGACAGCCTAGACAGTTCATAACCAGTCTTCTAATAGTTACTTATTGTATATCCTGTCTTGCAGCATAATCACTTTATGTAACTTTAAGGGTCACTAACACTATTGGCTGTTAGAGATATTTCCGGTAAATGAATCGTGTAATTGTTGTGCATTGTGCAGGGTACAGAGTTTTATATCATGGAATAGTCCTACGAGTAAAATGTGCACCAAAGAGTTTGATGAATTGCATCTGCATTCAGTAAAATTACTTGGCTAGTGATCTCAGTGCATGTGTGTGTGCGTGTGTGGGTGTGCGATCGAACGCGAAGCAAAACATGACCACAAGCAAAGTACTAATTTAGCGATGGTATTATCTTCTAGCTGGTAACTTCAACTCGCAATTAAGCGTGATACTAACAGTCACCGCCCGGTACACCGATCACTATCAATCACTGTGCTTAGTAGAACAAGTAGTTTCTGTGCATGAATAATCAGTGAAATGAACGAACGAGCATGAATGAAAGAGCATTTGTTTTAAAACCTTCTTGCGAGTGACCGTGTTTGCAATTGTGAGTTTTGTTTACGAATGAGCATGAAATGAAAGAGCATTTGTTTTAAACCTTTTTGCGAGTGACCGTGTTTGCAATTGTGCATGTGTTTGGTTTGCATTCAAACTCGTTCATGTTATACATGATCCAACATGCATTAACAGATCGATAACCCTTGTTGCTGCAGGGGCGGATACAGGATTTGAAAAAGGGGGGGTCAATAATTTTAGCAAATACAGGGGCGTCACTAAAAACTTGTAAGCGAGGAAGCGCGCTCGATTTTTTTTGCAAATAACTAATTAATATTCAGTGAATCGCGTCATTTTGCTGCCTCGTAGCAGCGCCACTGCTACTAGTAGTCCCCAGCTAGCTGCTCGTCGTGTATATGTATGAGCTCGTGCGCGTGTTAACGATTGAGAGGCGTGGCAATCAATAAAATAGTCTATGAATTAATTAAACGTGCTCGCGAAGGGGGGAATTGGCCCCCGATTCCCCCCCTGGATCCGCCACTGTGCTGTATAAGGGTTAACATAATTCGCTGTAAATGTTTCCATTATTCGATCAAATTAATAAGATTGTACATAGATATAATCAAAATTTTGAATAATAAATAATAGTTAGACAGCACATCTGAGGATCTACGCGATTTAGAAGCCCGAGAGCAATTGCTATATAGCGTCCGAGCGTAGCGAGGGCGCTATGGTAATGGCGTGAGGACTTCTACATCGCGTAGATCCGATTGGATGCACTGTCTAACTGATTTAGACCATAGCAACAGCAAACAGAAACGACGCGAACGATGAGCAAAGGCACGCGAGCGCTGTTAAAAATATTCAGTAGAACTCCGCGCACAGAACCGTAATCTGCTCCGTGTGGTGGGATTCCATTACATTATGAGGTCGTGGCAGTGGCGAGATTCCATTATGAGCTTTATAGACCCGCAGCTATGCAACCTGATTGGTCAACATCACTTAGCTGTGGTCTAATTATAATAATAGTTTTATACATTTATAGACAAGAAAATAGTGTTAATAATAATAGTTCGCTGAGCATGTAAAGGAAGGAAAAAATAAAATTATAGCAACAGGCTGGCAACAGTAGTTTTTTTATCAGCTGTTTGTTAGTAGTAGAGCCATGATCAAGCAACCATAATGTCACTTCAGGCCCACTGTAACGTATAGCGGATAATGTCAAATTTATTTGGTGAACTTGACGAATTGCCAAAATTAGATGCATGTAGGTGCTTGGTGCCAAAACTACATTTGCCAAAACTACAAAATTTTGATCTTCCAAAATTACCCTCTTTTATGCTAAATTTGTCTCGAGTCACTGTGCTTCCATGCATTGCTCCCATTCCTCTCTCTCTCTCCCTCCCTCCCTTTCCTCCTCCCTGTCCCCTTCCTCTCTCTCTCTCTCTCTCTCTCTCTCTCTCTCTCTCTCTCTCTCTCTCTCTCTCCTCTCCTCTCCTCTCTCTCTCTCTCTCTCTCTCTCTCTCTTCTCTCTCTCCCTTCCTCCCTCCCTTTCCCTCGCCCTACCTCTTCCCTCCATTCCCCCTCCCCGCTCTTCCCCCTCTCGTCTCTTCCTTCTTCCCTCTCCTATCATAATCATGTCATGTACCTCAACATCAATATTTCCTGTTTATGTCTCATACAATGCGAATAATTTAGTTATTAGTTCACGGTCTAGGGACCTGAATGCACTTAACAACGCTTGTTGATAATTCTAGTGTAGGCATGTCTTTGTTGGACGTGCTACTTACCACTCATAGACGTTGTTTATCATTCATTATTGAACTCTGTACCAATGTGTTTGACTGCTGGTATGCAGTACCATTGTTACTTGTATTACTCAACTATTTCCAGCTCGCCCACCTAGTCTTTTGACAAGGTGGGCGAGGCATGAATGGATTTTGTTGCTGTGCAATGCACCTGTTGTATACAGATTTCACAGATATGTTCAACTTCCTTCGTTAAAATATTCGATATGGTCATAACCAAAATTAGTATGTACACGAACACAATGGAATTATACCATAACTGTGTGTGTGTCTTTTTGCAGGAGAGCCATCAGGAGCAGCATCCACTAGCCAAGCTGATGCAGCAATACCTTGACGCTAGACTAGCACTAAGAACAGCTAATTCAAGAGTAGAGGTAGGACACTCACTCACTCGCTCGCTCGTTCACCCACCTACCCACACATTCAGTCATTCACTCACTCACCCACCCACCCACCCAACCACCCACTCACTCACTTACCTACTCACTCACTCACTCACTCACTCACTCACTCACTCACTCACTCACTCACTCACTCACTCACTCACTCACTCACTCACTCACTCACTCACTCACTAACACTTGTGAAAACTGGTTCCCATTTTCTGTATTTCGATACGACCAAGAGTCAAATGAAAACTACGTGTACGTCTAACATGTATTACATTTGTACATGTACATAGTTTGCATCATGTGATCTCTCTCTCTCTCTCTCTCTCTCTCTCTCTCTCTCTCTCTCTCTCTCTCTCTCTCTCTCTCTCTCTCTCAGGGTCTAAGGAGAGACTACGATGGTGACTATGATCAGATATGGACTACAGAGCAGCGCAGTGTTGCTGGATCAGTGAGTTATTATAACCAATCCATAAATTCCAGTAAATGACCAGTGGGAACTAAAGCCTGAAGCCAGTGTCAAGAATTAGCTCTTAGCCAAACCATAATCTGGTTGTGACATGTGACATACAGGGTTTTGCAGGTTGCTTGACCAAAAATTTACTGCTAGCGCATGCGCACAGTACGTTTTCTGTACAATTTGTATACAAAAACACGCTATGCGCATGCGCTAGCAGGAAATTGTTTGGTCAAGCAACCTGCAAAACCCTGTACCATTGGAACATGCCATTTTCTAGTAGAATTAGCACAAGTGTCGCTAATTGACATCATAAAATCCAAATGTTCAGCTAACCAGATTTTTATTGATGTGAACAGGGACGTGGACTATGCCTTATCCTTATCTCATTTCACTGACTAAAAAGCACATTCTTTATCATAGAATTATTTGCTCTGTTATATTTTTGCCTTATCTTTCAGCATTTTTGCTTATTAAGAAAATTTAAGATTATTAAGATCTGTTACTTTTTATTCCACAATTGAATGAAAAGCTTGCATGTCAGTTTTATGCGCTTTACAATTTCTCTCACTCCGACTGTATTGCTATCTATCTTTTTTGTTGTTACAGGCAAAGTGTTCTGATGGCGCTAAAGTGACTCAGAACCATCTGTACCAGTTCGCGATCTACTCTGCTCAAGCAGCTGGTAGAGCAGAGGGGACACTGAACGAGCTGAGGAAAGCTCTACAAGACGTGAGCTAACACTATTGTTATATGACATAATTTTGTAGAGAAACATTAATTTTGATGTATAGCAGTCTATTTTACTATAAAACTAAAAATTTAACTGTATGTACATAATCGTGGACACTTTTATTGACGATAGACTGCCATACATCAAAATTAATGTTTGACTACAAAATTATGTGTTACAATAGACTGCCATACACCAAAATTAATGCTTATCTACAAAAGTTTTCCTCTGTTAAATTTTAATGTATTTCATTTTCGTTGCAAGGATGGACGACGAAAACTAAAAACGGCTAGTAATTTATGGTTACACAAGCTTACAACCCTTTATTTAGACTAAAAGGCCGAAAACCTTTACTTATTGCAACAAGAATGTTCAAAGCTTGTACATCCACTGCACGATCTTACTGTGCTTGCTTAATTTAACCCTTCTCTCTACAGGAGTTGTGCATGAAGTCCTACTCAGCTCAACTTGCTTGTATTCATGTTGAGAACTATCTGTACCAGCTGTTACTAACACTACCTGACGTGGTGTCTGGTAGTACTGCTATCACTGGTGGGTGTGGCTGAACATGCCCACTATAGTCTTGCTCCACTCACTCACTCATTCACTTGCTCATGCACTCACTCACTCACTCACTCACTCACTCACTCACTCACTCACTCACTCACTCACTCACTCACTCACTCACTCACTCACTCACACACTCTCACACTCTCACACACACTCTCTCTTTCACTCCCTTCCTCACTCTCCCCCTCCTTCTCTCTCTCTAACCCAGGTTACCTTCCTCTGTGTCATCCTGGTGGGCTAGACACTCACACTACTGAACTGAGGAACTGCATCAGTGTGTTGTTCATGTTTGAGAGACGACCAATGAGAGATCAACAATTCAGGGAAGACAATCGCAAATGGCTGGACCTATTGGTAAGTCAAGTAATTACCAATCTTCTTGTACTGTAGAAGCATAGAGCATCACCTTCAAAGCAAAAGATTTCATGCGCAAATTTTCACTGAATCTCATTTGGAAGTTTCACAATAAACTCTGTTATTTGTGTCTACTAGTAACTGCATTTAAACTATGATATGAATATTTCTCTTTGATGTAATGAGGTATCCAAAGTCGCGTATTTACCTGTGCAAAACAAGGCGCCACCGCGCACTAGGCAGCAAACTAATAGCGACAGCAAACATACAAATAGCGTTTATCACGCTGTTTGTATGTTTTGCACCGTTTTGGGTAGCTTGCTGGTACAAGAGTGCTATTTTTCCTCCAGGTAAGTCGAAATAATAGTAAACCGGTTAGAAACCTCGATTTTCGGTGCATATGTGAATTTGGATTCCTTGGGGTTTGCCCTCAGTATCTAAATTCCCATATACACCTCTACCGCGGTGTATAACCTACAATAACCTCTCCTTGTACATATGTGTAGCTGAGTGCTCTGCTGCGTACTGCCTCTCTGTCGGACCATCAGTTCATTCTCCATCATCTGCTACGGTGTCCTCCTAGTGTTAGCTCCTGGGCTGCCAAGTACCTTCAGCCACCATCACCAATCACACACACCTTCACTCCTCCCAGGCCATACACCGGTAACGAAATTTTTTCTGTTAATTTTTGTTCCATGTTTGATAGATAATTATTATGCTCGTTTAGAAATTTTTAGATCTACAATATTTTTTATCAGTCAAATGTCAAAAACGAATGTAAAGCCCGTTATTAGTACTCTTGTACATGTATGTGCAAAATGTATATATGTTGTATTAGTTTCACTAAAGTGGGCAAAGATGGGTAGAGCTGTTGTACATGTAGTCCAGATACCTCAAGATGACGAAATTATGCTGTACTTGTCGTAAAGACTCTTATTTTGTGTGCATTCTGAGACTTTACCTTGTTATACTGACTTTGTCTTGTTAGACTGACTTTTACTGACTTTTACTGACTTTATCTTGTTATACTGACTTTATTATCTTGTTATACTGACTTTATCTTGTTGACCTATCTTTCAGTCCATGATCCTAATGCTGGTTACCTGGATCAAGAGTGGAATGCTGGCACTGGTCTGGGTGGGTGTGGCTGGGGCGGAGCTGTGCTGGATATGGTGGTGGCTATGCTGGCCTCGTTGCTGCAACCAATCAGGTGACAGTCATGTGATCTGTAGTAGTTGTATTGCATGTGGTTGAGACAATTTGCATGTGCTAATTTCTGACTTAACTAGTTTAAAAGTTTTTATTTGGTAAATTTTTTATCAGATTGATGTTTTATTTATGTAGCTGTCGAGCGGAGTTCCTGGCTATGTTGACCACACCCCCTCAGCAGAGAGCTGTTGGGGTGGGGCGCCAGGAGTCAGAGCTATGGACTTATGTTGATGAAGAGCTGGAAGAACTAGACGTGAGTTGAAAAAATCTGGGGTGCTCAACTTACATGTACAGTACATTTCATTGGTGTGTATGAAGTTGGTGATTGAAGCTTGCAGAGCATATTCTCTGTGTTCCATAATTAATTTTGCATTTTTGGTTAAGTTTTCTATCGAAATTTGTGAATATTTTGCATACAAGCTTCATGTGGTATGTATTTGGTATATCTATAGGCTACTGATGAGGCCCAGCTGATGATGCTGAAAGAGTCAGACTATATTGCACTGTTTGAACAATTACCAATCAGAGACGTATTTCAACACATACTACAAGTACCACAAGATGGTGAGACTCACACACTGACTCACTCACTCTCTCTCTCACTGACTCTCTCTCTCTCCCTCTCTCTCACTCACTCTCTCTCTCTCTCTCACCCCATCTCTACAGGCACCTATTCAGTGTCTCACTGTACCAGTACTAACATGCTTCGTCTGATCGCGTTCTCTACCTCTCTCATCACTATACTGGGCAATGTATTCACGTCACTCAGACACTCACGATACAAGGAATTTGTGAAACAAATTGGAAGAACTATCAGGTATGTACTGCTCTGATTATATATAGGTTAGACGCCGTGGCCAAGGTTTAGAAACCCGACGAATTCTTATAGAACCCAAGTGCGTAGTGAGGGTTTCTATACCGCGTGGATCTGGTTGGCCGAGCTGTGTCTAACTGATTTAGACCATAGCAACTGTCGATATACGTAAGCTGTTTTCAGCGCAAATTTTACAGAAAATATCTATCAGCTTGGTGGCAGGTATCTATCTATTCGTGTCTGCAGCATTGAGAGACCTGGATTCAGCCAATCAAATTACTGCATTCACACATGGTGTGGTCTAAACTATTATTAGAGTTGACTTTCTAGATTATGTTAGGGTACAATGGTATAGCTGCACCTGCCATTGTACATGAACCGAACATATTTACTGCCAACAGCTTGTTCAAGTTTGTGTACTTATATAGAAGCCTTCCTAGAATAGATGCCTGGGTTAAATTAAGGTCTGGGATATTACATTAGAAAAATACCCATTTGGATTTGAGTAAATAAATGCCCTCCTACAAAAGGTTAAATTGCTTGAACCGCTTACCTCGCCGAGCCTTACCTGTGGTTAGCGGCAGACCAACCCCACTAACGATTTAATGGATGACACCAGGGAACACACCCCGCAACGTGAGGGGCGTGCGAGGGCATGTCACTCCGCCCTTGACCCTGCCTACCAATTGACTCGTCTACTGGGCGTAACCCATGGAGGGGGCGGCAACTGTGGCTGAGTCAATCTGTGCCACGGTGCCAAAGTATTCCTTCTCCTTTCTTTCCCAATTGCTATTCCCTGTGAACTCAGCAGGCCCGCGACGGCCGCGAGAATAATAGACCACATGGCCTATAACAACAATAAAATTCAAGTGGTCAAAAAGCGGAAAAGTGGAATAAACAATAATGCAGCAGGATACATGATAATCATAGTGTATGGAGATTAGAATTAGCCACGATGAATAAACAACAATTGGTGTTTAAACCCTGTCTTACTGAGAGTGGTGTCTCAATGTCTCACTGCACCTGAGAAATCACTTGTGCTACAGATGCTAGGGCCTCTGTCCAGATGTAGACATGATAGGCTTCGCTCTCCCACCTACCCAGAGCTTTGATGAGATAGGCGGGAACTCCAGTGCCGTAGCAGCCGAGGCCACCAATTGATCTCTTTCTAGTCTACCAAGTGTTCTAACCAGCTATAGGTTACCAATCTGGATTAAAATATCTCCATTTGGATCCAACTATTGTTAGAGGAAATTTAACTGATGACCTACATGGCTGTACAGGCATATTATCACGCTTAGCTCAGAAAGAACAGCATGCTGCTGGCTTGTAGCATTACTAGGCAGAGTAGGCACTGCTTCATCGTAGTACAAGTACTACTAGTACTACCTGGCTTTGCTGTTGTACTATCTGACTTTGATCTTGTTCTTCGACTTGAAAATCACTAGCTGATTCTAGTGATTCATCATTGGTAGTATCAGCAAAAGAGTCTTCTTGGTTGGGCTTCCTTCTCTTTAGATAGAAAAACAAACTTTGCTGACCACTAACAGCCTGGGATCTCTTTGAGGCCATCCTTGTTTTCACAGTCCTAGCCACATGTTTATACAGAACTATTGCCCAGGGTACTAAGCCAAGTTGCCTGGGCACGTGCCCGGGCAGGCCCGGGTGTGTCTACGCCACTGGTGGGGACTCCAGCGGCCGCAGCGGCTGAGGCCGCGCCGATTCTGAAACTGTGTCCCGAGTAGGCCGAGAACTTAGAACTGCAAGGACAGGACACAGCGTTGAGCCTGATATGTCCAGGTATATGGAAATTCCCTTTCCAACGGGGTCGGTTTTTGGCTTGCGACCGCCACATCGGAGATGGAGGAGAGGATGTGTTCTGAACGGTAAACTCTCCTGAGCGCAAAAAATCCAAACTAGCCCAAGCAGCAAGCTTGCCATAGCAGGCAAAGCATACTAGCTGCTGTAACAGGGAACCGGCAGGTGGAAGGGATGGATTGGACACGGGCAATCCCTTTTAGGACGTACTGAGCCGGGCCACTCACTTTGCTGGGGCCCTACCGAGATCTGTAGGTGGCGGAGTGCTGACATACACCGACACGGATTGAGACTTTAGGCCTTGGTGAGCCAGGAAGCCCACGAACAGGCTAGACACAGGTTTATACAGAGGTAGAGGGTAGATTATTAAAATAATTATTTCGCAGAAGGATAAATAACGCTTCTGAGCATATGAATATGCAGTCATGGTCCTGGCCGCGACCCCGTTGGTAAAATAGCTGTGAACAGCTGGTTCCAGTTCAAGGAGCTGTCTAGCAGAAGCTCTACCACACTACTTGGGAGAGGTGATGGGAGCGGGAAAATAGAATGAAACTGGTTTAGTTTGCCTCGGGATAGCGCACCCACAGCTATATTAAGCTCTCCGCTATGTGTCTCGCTCTGTGATCAAACTGAAAATATGCTTCGAAAAAGAACAGGCACCGAAGGTGTGCCAGAACTGACTTCTCAGCTTAACGCGAGTTCAGACAATCAATGTCCGCCTGATTATCTGAGCAGATTAGGAGGACAGTACTGTGCCAGGCTTCCCCCAGATAGCTGCTGCGGCCACTATTGGGAGCATTTTTGCAGCGATGTTGACGTTGGCCCACGACTGTGGCCAATGCAGTTGGAACCAGGTGAACTCCTTTAGGCAGTAGGCTCCGCATCCCCATGAGTCAGAGGCATCTGCGATTAGCACAGCACCTTTGGGAGTTAGGGAAACAATGCTAAGCCGTTCCAGTTCTGAACAAAATGGCCACCATGTGATGTCTGTCTGGCTAGCCGAGTTTTCTGCCACTGGAGACGGGGTCGCTTGGAAGCGTCAATCACCTGACAGAGGAAGGCACGGCCTGGCCACACCACTGCTGCGGCATGGGTGAGGTGGCCCAATAACACCTGCAGGCTGTGCTTTGATGCTTCATGCTTGGAGGTCCGCCTGCTTAGAATCTGCTGGAGTCTCCGTAGCTTGGGCTCAGGGAGCCGGAGTTCTTGGCAGACTGAGTCTATTTCAATCCCTAAGAATGTCAAGACCGTTGTTGGCCATGTGGTCTTGTCTGGAGCAACCCACATGGAGCTGACAAGTCGATGATGAGTCTGAACTTTTGGGGGTAGTGTTGTTTTAGTATTATTCTGATTGGGTTCCGGTGAATGACGGCGCCTGGGAGTGTTGTAAGACGACCTTTTGCCACCTCATTGGCAATGTATTTATCAACTGTGGCCGGGTTGTCCTGGACTGATACATTTTTTTGGAGCCTGTTCGAGATGGCTACTTGAGTCAAATCTGATGCGAAAGCTGCCGGATAGTCCTCTCCGCAAGAACTTGGCGAAGGTTTGGTATGGGTGGGCCTGCAGGAGTGGCAACCAGTGGTCCGTCGGCAGGAATCCCGCCATTGACTCTGACGCTGGCATCGGAGTGGACCAATCATTGACATCCACGCAAGAGCGAAGAGATCTTCGGTGTAACAGTAGCGGCCGTCCTAAATGCCCACACCCTAGAGGGGAATGTTTAAGAGAGTTCTCTTAACCCCTTTTATAATCTCACATTGTTCGTGCTCTCATGCACTCCCCTCAATAAGATAAATTCATGTATGATTATCAGCACAGCGAAAGAAAAAAACGATCCTTGGCCTAGGCCGCAGTTACTCACAGAGATAATATGATTGTCAGTAGCTGCTGAGTAGGCGACAAGATTAATATGATTTCAATGGATATGAGAGTGTTGGCGTCCAAATAACAGCCGGAATAAATGATTCCAGTGGTTATGATAATTTTGTCATAGGAGGGGTGGGCCTCATGGTGGCTAAGTGAGTCCCTTTTCTGCTCAGATCACTTGGGGGTTGAGGTGTGTTGCCCTTTTGCCCGAGATTCTCGCCTGGACAACCTTTCCTTTTCCATTTTTCTTACTGTTCAAGACCAGGTCTATGGCAGCTTGAGCAGATGTGCTCATGCGACAATCGGCTGACTCGCAGATGCCTCTGTTGAACCGACGGCATGTGGTGCCTGGGGACTTTTGCGATGCGGGGAAACGAGACTGGTGGCCAGATGAGCCTTGAGTCAGGCTAGTGCGTATTCCTCCTTGATGTGGTCGGCCGAGAGGCAGTAAGGGCAAACCTTTGGTTGCAGGGCACCGGAACCGTGGCTGCCATCAAGGATGAGGTTAATCTCCGACCAAGGCAGGGCAGCCTCAGCGGCTTCTTCCTGACGAAATTGCCTGCCGTAGAGTTGCCAGCCGCTGCCCGTATGCTTTTTGTCAAGGTGCAGTACGATCATGCCATAGGCTGCGAGTTCTCGAGTCTCTTCACAACTGGTCTTTGCTCTGAGAAAGACAGAAAGCACGAGGCCCAGGCTTTTGCATCCGGTATGTCCCGCATTTTTGACCCCAGCCACTATTGGCTGGTTGACCTGTCCTAGGTCCTGGAGCCTCTGTAATAACGAAACGTTCTCCTGGAGAAACTCTTTGAAGTCAATGTAGAGCCCCTTCTGTACCTTTTCCATTATCTTCCCAAGGGATGGGAGGGAGAGCCAAGGAGACACCAGGGGGACTGCGATGCATGGGGCCATTGCACTGAGGTGGGGTATGCCAACAATGCAACTAGAGAGGGCAACGGCATCACTGGTGGAGCAATGTGCGAAACTGATGCTGTGGGATATGTGATGAGGCAGTGGCTGTGGCCCTAACTCCTGTCCCCGGTAGTAGGGAAATGCTGCTTAGGGCGGAGCCATCTGGCAGTGTCACGCCTGGGGTTCCACCTCCACTCCCTAATGGAGGAGAATAGAACAGGTAAGCTGAATGACACAGCTGGGGAGCATTAGCTACGGCCTGTCATCTACTCAGCCCAGTAGAGGGTGTGCGCAATGGCCCTTGTGAGGCTGAGCAAGTGACCGTCTCGTTGACCGCCATTTGCAAGGACCTGCTCTGGCCCCTGCTGCCCGCACTGGTGAGGAGGGGGTCCTGCTTCCTCGCAGCCCAGTGGGTCGAGGCACCTCTGGTCAAATGGCCGGATTTTTAAACGGAGGAAATGTCTCACCAACCTCACGGGGAACATCTAGGAATTGATCGCCGTGGGCGACCGAGGACACGCCCAGAACCCGTACGGGCTGGCCTGTTGTTGTGAGTGATCCTCGGCCATGTGCTGTGGACCCCACCCAGCACTGGGAGGGATGACAAGGAGGAGCAGTGACTTCGGTTGTCCTTGGCAGAGTTCGGGCAGCAGCCCCTGGTTGTTCTGGGTGTGGCCCTGGCCAAGATGGGCAACCTGGCTGCTTTGGGCAGCAGCCCTGGCTGTGATGGGCAGTGGCCCCGGAAGTTGGTTAAATTTTTTTTAATTTAAAGAAGTGGGGCATTGGTCCTTTTGGTGGTGTGGCACCGGAGGAACTACAAATTTGGAATTATTTTATAATTTTTTTTCAAGAATGTATAGTATAGTACGAGTGTAGTCTAGCTACTATAAATAATAGTTAGACAGCGAGTCCGAGGATCTACGCGATTTAGAAACCCGAGGCCCGTTGCTATGGTGTCCGAGCGTAGCGAGGACACTATTCCAGCGGGCCGAGGGTTTCTAAACCGCGTGGATCCGATTGGACGAGCTGTCTAACTTATTTAGAGTCTACTAGGTTACCTGTTTTGTAAACACACTTGCAAGTCAACATGTCTGCCTAGCGCACGATGCTGACTGCTCTGTCTGTGCGGCGAACTAGCTGATTTAACATAAACAAAGCTTCTAGTTCGATGTAGGACGTACGGCAGTACTACTGATCTACAGCCAGCAAGCGTCGCCGAGAAAAGATCGACCAGAGCGATCGACGGCCGCCGCACTCGAGCAAGCAGCATGGCAGGGGATGAGCGCCAGGCTAGGGTGGAGCTTGTGGCAATATGGCGAGGGACCTGCGAACGAGTAACACGAATACTACCTCGAACATCAGCGTTCAGCGCTGTTTAGGTAGCATTCCGTACTTTAGTGAGTGTCTCTGGAATACTGAATACAACGTCCTTCGACTTTGAATCTGTAAGAAACGCACATATACTGAGCCCATTATAGCAAACACACACTCCATTCTTTGCTTATGTCTGAACGCCTCAGGGTACACTTAGAGCTTCGCTATCGTGACTCTACAGGAATTAGAGTCACGCTGTTGACCAATCAAATTATAGTATTTCAAATTAGTAGACTCTAATATTGTGTAGGTACGTTGTGTATAGGATCACTAGTCACTGTTGTGATATCTCTGTTTGCTCTTGTCAGGCAATCGGTTCATTTTGTTGCTGATCATTGGACCAACTACAAGGCTATGAAGGAGAGAGCTGGAGACACGCCCACCATGCTGCCCATGAGTGAGGACCCTGGCATGCCTCGATACTCACTAGCGAGACTGCAGGTAACAATGAACTAGCTTTTGTACAATGCAGTTTATTGTAGTTTAAGCTAATCCAGCAACTAAAGGGTTAAGCTAACTACACATGCACAAAATACATTGAAATTACTCAGCTTTACCTGCATGTAGTCATACATGTATGACTATATATATGAAGCATACATACGATATTTCATGTATACTATTTCATTTTATAAAGCTGTTTATTTTTTGTTGTTGAAAGGTGGAGTTTGACCAATGTGTGTTAAGAGCTACCAGATGGATACTGACAGCACACAAGTGAGGGAGGGAGGGAGGGGTGATGTGAAGAGAGGAGGGAGAGAAGGATGGAACGGAATGGGAAGGGGGAGATCAGAGAAGATATACCAGTACACATTGACACTGTGATGTCTCTGCTTCAGGTTAGGGGCTTGGCAGTTCATGGCTGACATGCCATACAAAGCAGTGACCCTGCCCACATTATGGCAGATACTGTGGATCCTGTACAAATACCAGTTGACCAGTGCACCATCCACTGTACTAGTCCAGTCGACCAATGGCCAGTCAGGCACTGACCAGTCGACCAATAACCAGCTGATACCACAGTCAGTTGATGAGATAGTGGCAGCCATCAAAGGTAAATATAATGGTAAATCACGCATTCTCTTCCCGGGATAATAAATCGGCTGCTTTTGCATTCGAGAATTAAATAGCCCTAGTACAGCGTAAGTTTATGCATGGCGTACTGCTCATACAAAACTGCCTAATAAGGAATTTTTCAATGCGACAGAAATATTGGTTTTTATTACTGAAAAAGGTTTGAAGTTATATGTTCTATGGACTTTTTCATCTGAAGTCCTAAGCTCCTGAATGATCTCCTAAGTATCTGTCTACCGTTTTGCAAAATTCAAACCCCATACATGTATACACACTGTACAGGTGTGTCGTGCACAATTATTGCTCAGACTTGTAATAAAGTTGTTTGCGAAGATTTTGCATAATGGAAGCGAAAGCGGAAGTATGACGTTGGCCAATCAAATGCACGTAAGCGAAGCTGTCACACTTCCGCTTTCGCTTCCGTTATGCAAGATCTTCGCAAACAACTGTATGCACTGTATTCTTCAGATAGAGGATGCCATACCCAGTTGGTTGATGTGCTTATGAAGACGTACACATCAGAGGCTGTGTTCCTGCTGACCACGTTTGTCAACATGGCGAGATCACGATCAGCTGAGAACGATGAAGAGAGACTGTTCATCAACACAGTCACACGAGAGATCTTTGAGGTACAGTGGAACCCCTCTAATCCGGATGTCCTTGCCCTGTTTAGATGCAAAAAATTACTACAATCTTATCCCTTTTTTCTTCTCTAGTTTACACAGGTGGATGAGTATGCTAGGGAACCATACTCGAAAATGGGGCAGGACCTCATCGGAGCCATAGCAACAGTTCATCCCTTCACATTGTCTACCTTACTAGAGCGAGCAGTAGATGTACTAGACACCATTGGAGAGGTGAGCTGGTAGTAGGACACCCCTCATCCCTCTATAATGGACACTTACTGAATCCCAAATATAACCCACATAATGTATAATAAACCCCTGACCAGAGGACACCCTCTCTATCTTTTGTCTCCAGAACTGTGTGTTGTTATTTCAGAAGCTACCATTGTATCTCTGGTATCCCTCACCATCTGATATAGAGACCATTCGTCACTGGTTGGTCACCACTACACTATACTGCCATCACAGCATGGTCGCCATGGTGATTATTAATGGACTCAACTGGGGGGTGGAGCCTAACAAAGTGAGTGTTCAGTATGTGTATCAAGCCAGAACTGTGTAGAGCTAGCAATTTGAATGAGTCGTGTGAAATACATTGTGCTTTGTACATGTAGCGCTAGATGTTATTGCCGAGCGCCTTAGCGCGAGGCATTTGATCGCGTAGTACAGTTTCGAAATTGTATGTTTGTATGTATATATATATATATGTCACGTTTTGGAACCCGCGGGGTCTCGGGGTCTACTTGACGTTCTTTCATAAACACTACGTTCTTTAATAACCATCCATTAAAATGGACGACAGCGATTTGCCCAGAGACAGCGATTCGTCAGACTCACTCGTCAGCACTACCGCCGATGCTTTAGCAAGATCCAGGGCTTTGGCACGGGAGAGAAAGCGCAGGTGTAGAAGAGTTAATTATAGGTAATATGCCTATTGGTCTCATCACTGCGCGAGGCAAATTCATGCTGTAAGTATACCTAGTACATGTAGAATGGCTGTTTCTCAATTTATAGACTGGTTCCTGTAACCTGGTGCTGGATGAGTCCATGCATCGGTATGTGGCTATGACCCTGGTAGATGCTTACACACGACACCTCCCCAACCAGCCAGGAGGCAGTGACTACTCCGCCCCCTCCTCCTCCCTCTCCACTGTTTCCACCCTCACAAAGGTATGTGTACAATATGTACTTGTGTGCTTCTAAAACAGTAAATCCCTGTTCTGACTAGCCTCGTTCTCAGACCTTTAAAAGAAGACCTGGGAACGAGGCTATGGCTTTGGCTATGGCTAGGTTTTGTTGTAATGACTTCAATACGCTCGGTCATCACAACAACCACGCCTCGGTTTCTAAACAGCGTAGGTCCCATGGCCTCAGCGTCTAACTTATATATAAGCCTATTGAAATATAATGTTTTCTCACAGTATGCGTCGTCAGCTTTCCGTTCAGCAATGACTAATGAGCAACAGGACTTCACTACCTGGATGTGGGAGGTGGCTTTGATGCTGAAGCTCCACCCAACACAACTACAGCTGCTAAAACTATCACAACAGACCACCACCGCAAACACCGCTAGCAATTCAAACAGTGCTACTACTGAAAATGGTGAAACCGGTGCCAAGAGTGCTGCAGTGTATCGGGAGTCTATGCCGTCTTCGGCTAGTGTGGAAATGGGTGATGTGCAGTTGCCGGATTTGTCGAGCACTGGTCTTGATCCAGTGAGAGAGGCAGTCCAAAGGGAAGGACTGATAGGGTACTATGTGGCTCTCAATATCACCAATATTGGCTCAGAGTGAGTACAATTACTATATGTCAAGTACAAGCTGACTAGTAGACTATAATCTATAGCAGATTTACATGCTTACAATTTATTTCTCTTTCTCCCTCTCTCTCTCTCTCTCCCTCCCTCCCTCTCTCTCTCCCTCCCTCTCCCCCATCTCTCTCTCTCCCTCCCTCTCTCCATATCTCTCTCCGTCCCTCCCTCTCTCCCTCTCTCTCTCCCTCCCTCCCTCCCCCATCCCCCTCCCTCTCTTCCTCTCCCTCTCATCTCTCTCTCTCTCTCTCTCAGTCCTGGTAAGTTCATAGAGCGAGGGGTACCAATGCTACTGAGACTACAGGAGCAGGGCTACCATCTACCAGTCCTCAAAGTGCTCTCATCAGTCACTCCTCTACTGTTCAAACACAGAAAGGTCATCATTAATGACCAAAGGTCAGTTACGGAGTGAACACTAGCTACACAAACACACACACACACACACACACACACACACACACACGGTGTAATTTGTTGCAAGCACCTTTGTTATCCATTACAAGCGACTAAGTTGCCTAGCTATCCTCATGTTTATACAGTATACCTTATGATGCACTGTTCTTCTCTCCTGTAGTTTCATACAGCTGGTGCATAATCTTGCTAACTCTGACTCAGCTAGCTCACTGAAGGATCGCTTGCTGTCAGTAATCTCATCATCATCACCTCCACTCATAGTACAGAAGCTGGCCGCCATGATCACGGTAAGCACATCACAGAACTTACTGTTAAACAAGAGTTGGTTGAAGTGCTTAAGACGTGTCTTCATTGGTGTTTTATTCACGAAACAATTTATCGCTATTTTGTGATAATTTTGTTGTCATTTTATTTTAATTCTTCTCATCTCTTTCCCACTCCAGACTCAGTTACAGCAGTCTATGTCATCAGAGAGTGAAGTCGAGGTAGTGCTGTCATTCTGGCTGGACACGTTCTTCTCTATACCATCATGGATCAGGTCTGTTACTATGACAACAACTACTGTAGTCTCGTCCTTTAGTATTGGTTTAAATTATTTTGCTAAACAAAAACGAAATCACTAAATTTAACTCATTTTTTTCTTTCAGGGAACAGTCTATATTGTATCTATTGGATAGTATGTGTGTGTTGTTGTGCACTTGTGAGCACATGAGAAGAGTCATGATTGGGAAGCTACTGGAACAATATCAGGTACACAGCTATACACGATTAGTGGTGGTTTGTATGTGCGAGAGCCACATAATAGCAGATCGATACAGGGTCTTACACAAACCTCTCTCCCTTTCCTCCCTCTCTCCCCCTCCCTCCCTCTCCCTTCCTCCCTCCCTCTCTCCCCTTCTCTTTCACCTTCCCTTCCTTCCTTACTTCCTCCATTCCTTCCTTCCTCCCTCCCTCCCTCCCTCCCTCCCTCTCTCTCTCTCTCTCTCTCTGTCTGTCTGTCTGTCTGTCTGTCTGTCTGTCTCTGTCTCTGTCTCTGTCTCTCAGCTGCTTCAGCCATTTCAGCAGAAGAATCGCAGACTAATCTCATCAGTTGCTTCATCAGTGTTGTCCATTGTTGGTCAGGACAGTGGACCACCATCACTCTACACTGCTATAGTGAGTGAGTGAGTGAGTGAGTGAGTGAGTGAGTGAGTGAGTGAGTGAGTGAGAGGGAGAGAGAGTGAGTGAGTGAGGGTGTGAGTTAGTGAATCCATGTGTTGGTGTGAATGATGAATAGTGTTTGTGCTATATGATTCTTGATATGTTACTATCTCTTGTTCTCTCCAGGCCCAAGCTGAGTATCCATGGCTGGCGTACTACACACTGTGTGCCGAACAAGCACTAGAGGTAGAGGAAGGAGTGTGGAAGGGAGTGCTGATTGCCTTGAAGAAGGACGCCAAGACAAATGTGGATGCTGCATTGAAGGTCAGTCACATCAGTTACACTGGCTTCTTTGGTCAAATAATAAGATACGTGCTATGAGAAATCAATGAAGCCTCACTCACTCACTCACTCACTCACTCACTCACTCACTCACTCACTCACTCACTCACTCACTCACTCACTCACTCACTCACTCACTACCTCACTCACTACCTCACTCACTACCTCACTCACTACCTCACTCACTACCTCACTCACTACCTCACTCACTACCTCACTCACTACCTCACTCACTACCTCACTCACTCACTCACTCACTCACTCACTCACTCACTCACTCACTCACTCACTCACTCACTCACTCACTCACTCACTCACTCACTACCTCACTCACTACCTCACTCACTCACTACCTCACTCACTCACTCACTCACTCACTCACTCACTCACTCACTCACTCACTCACTCACTCACTCACTCACTCACTCACTCACTCACTACCTCACTCACTCACTACCTCACTCACTCACTCCCTCACTCACTCACTCACTCCCTCCCTCACTCACTATAGAAGTGCCTGACTAATCTCCAGCACAGTGGTAGTGCGTTCAACTCCTCTCACTTGTGTATCTATCGATGGGCTGACTTTTGCTGCACTGTTGACCACTCCTTCGTTTTGATGCCGTTGGCATGGCAGCAATTCTTCTCCCTTTATTTACAGCGACCATTACTAGAATCAACGTAAGCCAAGTACTACATGTATGCACATAGAAATTTTCATCACGTGAAATTTCTTAGACGGCCAAGTAAAAACATTTTGTGTGTAAAAAATTTTGATAAAATTGTGTGTATAAATTTTGTGTGTATAAATTTTGTGTGTATAAATTTTGATGATGGCGATTATATGACAATTTTCAAAAATTTTCGTGCATTATAATTGTGATACATTTACAGTATTTGCAATACATAAACATTGTCTTTCTCTATCCATAGCGCACCAGAGCGAGGCAGTCTTGGTCTGCGGTTCTTCTCTACCTCAGCCACTCTCTCTCAGCGACGTACCATGAAGTCCACTCTTATACTAATCACCAAGAACCTCCAGAGCGACGTGGATCAGCTACTCCGCCCAGCAGCTGGAGAGACAGACACTGAAAGAGAGAGGGCAGAGAATCAGGAGAAGCTGTCGTCCATACAGAGTTGCCTGAAGTGAGTAACAGTTAATATTAATGATCAAAATACAAAATGCAGATGTACTTTTAGATTAGGTATCATTATACCTTTCATTTAGGTTCTACAAGACACTCAAGTCATGGCTGGAGGACCCTAGACTACACGATGAGACACTGCATCTACCAGCACTACCACCACAATATGATCCAGAGAGACTCAAGATAGTGTTCTCTCATTATGGGGTGAGTGAGAGGGAAGGAGGGAGAGAGGAGAGGAAGAGGGGAGAGAGAGAGGGGGAGGGAGGGAGAGGGAGAGAGAGAGAGAGAGGGAGAGAGGGAGGGAGGGGGAGAAGAGACAGGAAGGAAAGAAACACGATCATTTACATATCCATGACTGAATGTTTTATGGCTTGTTTTTAGGTGAAGAATGAGTGGTTGGAATTAGTGAAGGTGTGGGAAGTGACTGAGAGGGTGAAGATGGTGATGAACCAATGGCTACAAGTGGTCTCATATCAGAAGCAACTACCATCCACTTCCGAATCACTTGAAAACTCTCCTAACATAGGTACAATATGCAGAATACAATTCTATTGTGTTAGTGTTTAATGTGTGTTTTGTTTAGCTACTTCTCGCATTGAGAAACGTCTAAAGTGGAAGTCAAACTCTGTAGCTCCGCCTAGTTTCCATCTGCCAGCTCCGCCATTTCAAATGGTCACTAAAGATATGTTGTTAGATCGAGACCAAGTAGTGAATATTGTACTGAGTGACATCAACTTTATCACACAACAAGCAAGGTGAGGGAGCGAGTGAGTGACTGGGTGTGGGTGAGTGAGTGGGTGTGAGGATGAGTGTGTGTGCCCTGATGGTTCAATCGTTAGTCTTGGGCTTACAACCCAGGAGGACACTGGTTCTAATCCCAGTGCAGGAGGGATTTTCTTCTCCAGCCCATGAGCCCACCCATCTGTAAAATGGGTACGCTTGTGGGCCACCTGGCCATTTGCTGGGTGGATTGGCCATCTGGCCATCTGCTGGGTGGATTGGCCATCTGGCCATCTACTGGGTGGATTGGCCATCTGGCCATCTGGCCATCTGCTGGGTGGATTAGCAACCTGGCCATCTGGCCATCTGCTGGGTGGATTAAGATCAGTTCCACCCGGCTATGAAGTTCCCATGCTAGGCCTAGAACCTGCCTAAAAGGGCCCTCTCCTTTTGGTGATGATACCAATAGGAGAGGGCCATTTCATATGTAAATGGCCCTGTCCATTATTTGGATTGTGTATATGTTTCTCTATTTCACAGAGTGTTTTCTGAGTGGGTCAACATGTTAGCCGCACTAGACTCAGAGTTCACTAATGGTATTCCTGATCTCTATAGCAACCAGCCCAGACAGGTTAGAGCAACACAATCTGAGCTGTCTTAGTATTCTACTGTAATGTTTGCAGTTCCATGTCAATGTTCCTTGTCGTAGTAAGTTCTCACGTAGTCATGTCTGCAGTGGACCAGCTACTATCGTATTCAGAGTAAGACACTTTACATGTAAGAAGAGTAGACTACTTCATATCTTTTTATTCTCGTGTAGTTCAATGAGCGAACTCCTCATTCTGTGTGGGAGGAGAGATTGCGACAGAACAGAGCTAAACACACTGACATCACTGCAGCACTGTCAGCTCCTATACCAGGAGACTACTGTAAAGCTGTGGCTAGAACTGAACATGTGATTGGGTGAGTAGACATGCTTCACTCACTCACTCACTCACTCACTCACTCACTCACTCACCCTCCCACTCACTCACCCACTCACTCACTTGCCCACCCACTCACTTGCCCACCCACTCACCCACCCACTCACTCGCCCACCCACTCACTCGCCCACCCACCCACCCACCCACTCACTCGCCCACCCACTCACTTACTCACCCTCTCACTCGTTCACTCACTCACTCACTCACTCACTCACTCACTCACTCACTCACTAACCTACTCACTCACTCATTTTAACCGCAAGTCTTGCACTAACAATTCACCCATTCATGGTCTTTCTTTCCTATTTTAGTGAATTATCCAATCAATGCGCTGAACCAACATCAACTGGTAAGACACACACATTTTAAATATCTACCTATAGAACCACTGATATTGCATTGTACAGTACGTACTATACCTCTGTACCGGTTTTTATATATGTGTTTGTGTGTGTGTGTGTGCAGGTGATAATCCAGCGTTGACGTGTGGTGTGGCATTGTTCTATGAGATACTCAAGTTTGTGACTTCAGAGACTAAAAGCTTCCCTCCCTCCTGCCAGTTCCTGAGCTCCTGTGTCGACGTGCTGGGTCATGAATTCATTGAGCGGGATCCCGACCAAGCTGTCACTCTGCTCCAGCTGCTGTTACACCAGCGCATGTTGGGAGGTCTACTAGCACCTCTCTTCCATCCCAATGGCTGCCCAGCCAAGTTCCTCGAGATGTACTCGTCGATTGGACAAGTAGCTCAGAAAGAGGGACCCAATATTGCTTTCTCTGTGCTATCCAAGGTACAGATGGATTATGGATAACATATTATCATGTATAGTGTGTAATTCACTGTTTTTCAACCATTGTTCATGAAATACAGTACTTGTGTTCGGCACTCACAAATTTAGCCACTTACCCTATGTTGTTATAGTTCTGTTATATGGACAATAGGAAATATAATTAGCTACTCACGTCCAGTGACTTGCATAAAATTTATTAGGGCTGAAACGAATAACACATTTTCATGTTCGAATAGTCACTAGCTAAAACGAACGAATAGTCGAATACTCTATTATCGGAATAAAGCTAGCTCTAGCAGCCAGTGCGCAAGAACAAAATATGTTTGAAAGTTGTATATCAACATAAAGTCAGGGCTCAGGCTTGATTTGTGAACTGGTTACAAATAGCCCAAGTTTCCCAACTGCTAAAAGACTTCAAATGAATATTCGAATAGCTGCAATAGCGTTCGAATACTGTCAAAACGATCGAATAGTCGAATAGTACAAGTATTCGTTTCAGCCCTAATATTTATTTTGTTTTTTCTCCCGGTATCCATGCAGTTCAATGTATCTGATTGGTTGGATCAGTATGTCCCATCCACTACTGATTGTTCTCAGCTACTGGGCTATGTGTTCAAAGGTATAGAATGGTGTGGACACTCTCCTGAACATGAGCACTTGGCACTATGTGGGGTAAGCTACAAGTGTGTGGGTGTGTGTGTGTGTGTGTGTGTGTGTGTGTGTGTGTGTGTGTGTGTGTGTGTGTGTGTGTGTGTGTGTGCGTGCGAGTGTGCAAGTGTGCGCATGCGAGTGTGTGTGTGTGCGAGTGTGTGTGTGCGTGTTTGTGCGTGTTTGTGTGTGTGCGTGTGTGTGTGTGTGTGTGTGTGTGTGTGTGTGTGTGAGTATGCACGTATGTATGTGTTGATCATTGTCTCATCTACAGGTGTATCGTATCCATCTCAAGTTAGTTACAGAGCACAACTTTCCCAACCAATACTCTACTGCACTACAGCTGCTTGTTGATGGTATGTTGTATGTGTTCACGGGATGAGACTCATGCCCACTAGCAGTGCTGAGTTTCATTATTTTACTTCACTCAATCCTTGCCTCTTTTCTTCACTCAATCCTTGCCTCTTCTCTCCACTCAATCCTTGCCTCTTCTCTTCACTCAATCCTTGCCTCTTTTCTTCACTCAATCCTTGCCTCTTCTCTTCACTCAATCCTTGCCTCTTCTCTTCACTCAATCCTTGCCTCTTCTCTTCACTCAATCCTTCCCTCTTCTCTTCACTCAATCCTTGCCTCTTCTCTTCACTCAATCCTTGCCTCTTCTCTCCACTCAATCCTTGCCTCTTCTCTTCACTCAATCCTTGCCTCTTCTCTCCACTCAATCCTTGCCTCTTCTCTTCACTCAATCCTTGCCTCTTTTCTTCACTCAATCCTTGCCTCTTCTCTCCACTCAATCCTTGCCTCTTCTCTTCACTCAATCCTTGCCTCTTTTCTTCACTCAATCCTTGCCTCTTCTCTTCACTCAATCCTTGTCTCTTCTCTTCACTCAATCCTTGCCTCTTCTCTTCACTCAATCCTTCCCTCTTCTCTTCACTCAATCCGTGCCTCTTCTCTCCACTCAATCCTTGCCTCTTCTCTTCACTCAATCCTTATGCCTCTTCTCTTCACTCAATCCTTGCCTCTTCTCTTCACTCAATCCTTGCCTCTTCTCTTTAGGTACTGACAGTAATCAGTTGAGTCCAATATGTTGGCAGGATCTTATTGATATCATTACTGACAGCAGCTCTGATCAGTGTTGTCTTGGTCTACAGCAGATCCAGGACACTCTCTCCTACCTCACTCACCACTACATGGAGAAGAGACTGTATGCTCAAGAGTGCCTGTATGATCTTTTGTCACATGACTACATCAAGCCGATTGGTCAGCTCTTGAGGATGCTGTGTCTTGCATTAGCGTCAAGATTCATCAGTAACGTAGACATGGGCAACAACACACATGAACAAGGTAATGACAAGATAAGTGATCTATACAGTATCATTGATCATGTAAGTAACTTGTTGGTTATTGTGTGTGTTTGTTGTATACAGCTCTTCACGATTGTTGGAGTGGAGTTGTTGATGTATTTGCTCCATGGATCACTACTGTACAATCCACTGCTAGTATTGGAGGCACTACCGGATCACTGTGAGTACAACTATCACACTTCCTCCCTCTCTCTCTCTCTCTCTCTCTCTCCCTCTCCCTCCCCCTCCCTTACAGTATATCCTCTGTACTATATACTCACTGTAGTCTGCCGCCATGTAAAGAAAATGATGAACTGATGAGCACTATGATGAGTGTCTTCTGTGAGATCATCACCAAATTACAAACACTCTTCTCACGTAAGCTACATGGACTAGTGAAACACGAACTAGTGATACACGAAACTCTTATACTCACTCACTCTCTCTCTCTCTCTCTCTCTCTCTCTCTCTCTCTCTCTCCCTCTCTCTCTCTCTCTCTCCCTCCCTCCCTCCCTCTCTCCCTCCCTCTCTCTCTCTCTCTCTCTCTCTCTCTCTCTCTCTCTCTCTCTCTCTCTCTCTCTCTCTCTCTCTCTCTCTCTCTCTCTCTCTCTCTCAGGTTCATCCAGCTCACCTATGTATATGCTATGGTTCTATTATTGTTCATGTCTAGCTCTATCCAACACTGCCCCACACATCATGCACTGCTACCACACCCACCTACTACAGTTACCATGGAAACAGTTCTATCCTGACGCAATTGCCATGGAGTCAATGATAAAGGTAAGGAGACCTCTGAATAAAGGACACTAAGAAAGGAAGATTTTTGTCTTTTTAAGAAAAGTTATAATAATGTCTTCTTAAATAATATTATGATACACGCTTTGTTTCTCTATAGTTAAAATCAGTTGAGATGTTTCCGAAATCATCGTTCTTGTTTGTTGGGAAAATATTCCCTCTCATTGACTGGACCATCATCATTACAATGTGCGAGTGAGTGGTTAAGGTTAAATTATGTATCTACATGTGTATCACCAGTACATTTCTCTCTCTCCCTCTCTCTCCCCCTCTCCTCCCTCCCTCCTTCTTTCTCTCATTCTCTCCCTCCTTCTCTCTCTCCCTCCTTCTCTCTCTCCCTCCCTCCTTCTCTTTCTCCTTCTCTCCGTCCCTCCCTCCCTCCTTC